>AYEL01083825.1:0-52571 GCA_000484575.1 Olivierus martensii
CGTCGATCGACGCCACAAGACTGGCGTACTTCGTTTCGTCCACTGTTATACCGGATAAAATAAACGCAGCCTCCACTTGTGCAAACCAGAGCTGGATATTGCTGCGCCAGAATTGAGGCAATTTGAGGGCTATCCTATTAACCTGCCCCGGATCAGGTTTTGTCGACTTGTCGTCTTGCATGTCTAAAAGGTCGCCTTTTCGTACCTGGACGGAAATTGGCAATCACAAAGTCAGTTAATATTGCAAATGGCGGTTCCGATGCTCTCTCTCGCGAATCTACATAAATAAAAGGCACTCACCGTTGTTCCCGTAGCTTTCCTGCGAAGTCGGGTGCCAGGGCAGAGTTTAGTCCCACGTGGTAAAATTGCAATCCAATTCCATCTAAGTCGAATCACGTCCGGCTCACCACTGAAGTGTATAAACGTAATTCAGTAATCAATCCCGTTTGATACACAACTTCATTTATTATAAACTAAGGATATATACAATTTTTCCGGCATGTGTAGCCACGTGGGTGCACGTAATCACAGAGTCCAGGTAAAGCGTCCTGTTCGTTCAACGGTCAAGCCACCAAGAAGTGTTCGTGAGTCCGTCACTCGGTTTATATTTCATTTTCTGTCGCCTCCTCGCGGCGGTCGCCACAATACCTTTCTCGGCTTCTACTTATCGGTGGAACATTTTAGAAAAAAGTTTTGCCGCAAATAATAAACATTTTACAGTAAAAAAGTTATGTACTACGAGATGGTCTTGTAGAGCTGATGCAGTTAAGGCAATTCGCTCTGGGTTCAACCAAATAAAAAGTGCTCTTCTTGAAATATCTTTAGACGAATCTCAGAAATGTTCTGTTAAAGAAGAATCACGAGAAATAGCAAACAAAATGAATACTTTAGAATTCATTTTGTTAACAGTTATTTGGGAACAGGTTAGTTAACAGTTCATTTTGTTAACTCTTTCCAGAATAAATGCAAGCAGTAAATCCTTACAAAATCCTACTTTGCCTCTCTCGTTTGCAGTAAATATTTTTGATAATTTATATGATTACGTTAATAGTTTAAGAAGTTCATTTCTGGAAATAGAAGCAGAGGCATTAAGCACGTCAGAAATAAAAGTTTACTCTGATTTTTAAAAAGTCCCAAAAAAGTAAACGTTTCTTTGATGAAGCTTATAATGATGAAGAAAATGTAAGTTTATGTCAAGAAATGTTTAAGCGAAATTGTTTCTACGTAATTTGTGATAAAATATCTCTTGAATTAACGGTCGATTGCGATCGACGGGTTGAACACCACAGGCCTATACTGGGCGATTACTGTGTTGAGTTACTGATTGGCTTGTTGAATTTTGAAACGGTTTGCATCAAAGGGAACGTGGAAATATAATCTCATCGTTAGATTGTGAAACTTAATCATACTTTTTTTTTCGTTTTTCCACTCTTTTCTTCTCATCTTTAAATTTTGTTTCTGTTAATAAATTTATTAAATTCGCTTCTTCATTTAAAGCAACAAAACTATTTCTTATATCTAAAATAAAACCAACTATAAAAAATAAAAACTATAACAAATTATTAGCTAACAGTATATTCGTATCGAGATTTTATAGAGATTTACTAGTAGCATTTATTCGTTGTAAAATTTTGTCCCATACAACTGTTATTATTGTTGTTTCTAAATTGTCAAAATATTTAGCTAATGATGAGCTCTCTAATTTAGAAATAGGTTTTTTCATTAGGATAAATGAATAGATCAAGTAATGCTTCTTTAATTTGTTTATATCCACGTTTCAAAGCCAGTATTGTATAGCGTCAGCTCGCAGACCAACTCGTTTCACTTACAAGTTAGAATAGAAAACTAAGGAATAGTGATAAATTAAAAAAAATTCCACAATTCTATTTTTATTCTCATTCTTCTATGGTTGTGCAAAATATGTAGATATAGGGTCCAATAGGGAACAAAACATCTATTAACCATAGTTTTTTGCTTTGTATGCTCACGTAAAGACCGGATCATCGCATAGACAAATGAGACAAATGTCTAGGGCCCGGTCAAACTGTCTATTTTGAAAAGATTTGTAAATAAGATAGTTTACTTTTCTGTTGGACAACTGTATATAATAAACAAATAAACAAAAATATATTGCTTTTTATATGGTTATTGTGAATTCTAAAATCTAAAGAAAATGCGTTCTTATGTTTCTTCTTATTGAAAGTAATTCTTCCGATAATTTAGAATTTTTTTTATAGCGACAAGAATAATATTAACTATATGTATTCTTAACATCCTGTGAAATATTGTTAAATAATTTTGCTTTTATTTTTTATTAAGCAGCTGCAGTGTCCGTATGCGATTTAATAGAAATAGTAACAATATTTATTAATTGAAAGAGCCAGAAATTTTAAAACAAAATAATTACTTTCTCAGTGGTGTGTAACCGTGAGTAGTTAGTTACAAGTGTGAATTTTGAATTCTTTATTTTTCTACTGTAAGGACATGTTGAGATTGAGAGGTAGGTCATTTACCATTATTATAATAATTTTATAATTTTGACTATTTGAGCTTGTTAAATTATAAATTTTAATATATTTTAGAGAAAATGAATTATCATAATGCTTTGGGTTCCGAAAAAAAGAAAGCGTAAGAAGAAGTTGGAGGAAGAAGCAAATAAACAGAGAAACGCTCTGCTAAAATATGTTATTCATACAAAACTAGACAATATCAACGTGGAAGATGAGCCTGAAGAAAAGATTAATGAAAAGGACGTCGGTCAATATTCTGGAAACAGTGAAAATCAAGAAGTACAAGTAGAAAAGACAGAAAACAATGAAAATACAATTGAAGTAGTAGAAATGAAAAATATAGAAGACAAAGACATACCAGAGGTTGAGAAGAAAAACGAAAATGCAATTAATGAAGTAGAAATACAAAATATAGAAGGTGTACCCAATATCGTTAATGATATTTTAATTTTTGACAATTTGGACATTTCCTTATGGCCTTTAAATTTAACAACAGACACGCAACGTTATTTGCTTAAAAATAAACCATCGTCAAATATTTCTCTTGTACACACCGCTAAAAAAAAGTAGTGACAGAAGGTGGAAAAACTGTAACTCGGACATTAAAGAAATATATTTTTACTCGTAATAAGGCAAACGGAGAAAAAATTGAGCGAGAATGGTTAGTGTATAGCCCAAGAAGTAAAGCAATTTACTGCTATGTTTGCAAGATATTTGCGATCAGAAGAACCGCTTTTACAGAGGTTACTCGGACTGGAAAAATGCAAATGTAAGAGTAAAAGAACATGAAAGTTTTCTGATCATAGGCATTCTATTAAAAAAATATTGGAGAAAAATACTACTGCGGGTAATAGCAACAATAAAATTTTTAGCTAAAAATTCTCTTGCATTTCGTGGCTCTAATGAATTCTTTTCTGAATGTCATAGCGGGAATTACATTGGAGCTCTAGAATATTTGGCAGAATTTGATGAGTTTTTAGCATCGCATATAAAACAATATGGATCAGCTGGAAAAGGCAACGTGAGTTATCTTTCTTCAACTATTTGTGATGAATTTATTCAAATATTGAACAAGAAAATGTTAGAAACATTTGTGTCAGAAGTTAAAGCTGCCAAATATATGTATGTATGTATGTATGCAATTTATTTATTTTTAATATAAATGCATATTGTTTATAATTCTGATAAATTATACAAATAATTTATTTTAAATTATTTTTTAAATAGATAACAAAAAATCAATGTCATCAACAAATTCAGGAAATATGGAAAAGGAAAATAAAAAGAAAGAAGAATTGCATCATTTGGATAATCTCATTGATAAACATAGTGATAATAATAAAATAGTAGAAGAAAGGTTCGTTTTTTATCTGCTAAATACAATATATTTGATAAAGTAGAAATGAAAATAAATTTCATATTTTATTTTTTTGATAGCTAATATATGGAATTTCCCTTATCCAATTGTTATGGGATTATAACATTTCTGGATAAGTGAAGTGTCAAATATATGAAGAACAGAAACAATAATTTGTAAAATTTATGATACTTATTTTTATACAAATACAATATATAAATTTATTGTGAATTCAAAAGGATATATTTGATGTTCATTAAATATAGGATGTCCCTAAAGTCTGGACACACAGGAAATCTCATTAACTATAATTTTTTTTCCTCCATAGAGGGTATGCTAAAGGAGAAGGTGCACTCAATGAAAATCATAGATGTAACACACTTGATTGAATGCATAAAGAGTAAATGTGCTAAAATTGACGGCAATTTGGATTTATTACATTGAGTTCACGTGAATTTTGCAAAATGCATCAACCTTTGCATCGCAAATGATGGAAATCATATTGAAGATGTTATTTAATATTCCAATTGTATAAAATGTTGTTAATAAATTTCATTTCTTGAAAATATATATTTGTCTATGTAAATATGCCTGTGTCTCTAGACTTTAGGGACAGCATGTATAATGTGGAAAAATCTTTTATATAATTTTTATTGTTGTTGATGATAAAAATTTTTGGTAATTAGATAATAATGATTATAATAGCTTTTAACAATTCCTGTTTTTTAGTAATATTTAACAATTATTCAGCTCTTGTAACGGGAAATAATTTTATTACTAAAACGTTTTTGATCTTTCTTTGAAGTAAGTCCTCATCAGTACAAAAGAGAGTTTATGTACTGATGAGGACCTCAAAAAAAGATCAAAAACATTTTAAAAATAAAATTATTTCTTGTTACTAGAGCTGAATAATTGTTAAGAAAATAATGATTAAGCACAGGCAATATGGAACTTCATGTATGTGAATTAAGATAATTGGAATTTTACTGCATTTAAAACTTCAATAATAGTAATAATCGGAGTAATCCCTCACACACTACACAAAAGCCTCAAACTATTAGATCTACATCCCAAGACATATGTAACACTACAAAAAGCATTACTACTCAATACATGCAACATAGTAAGAAAGTTTCTCAGCACTGACACAGACAGTTAGTTAACACACAAAGTGCCATGTCTTGACTTGAGTCTGATATGGCGCTTTGCCCCAGAGTTATTTCCGTGCACACATTGCTGTACCATGAATAATAATAATAATAATAATAATGTACTGGTATTTTTAAATCAGTCTATATATTTTTGTTTTAGAAATATTTATATACTAGCAGACCCAGGCCCAGCATCGCTCGGGCAGTTCATGGCGTTGTACTTAAGTTTCTCTTTCTCTTAAATTATAACCTTTTAGATGACCTTCAGGATTTTCTTCAATTTATTCTGAAAATCTTTCCAGAATAAATTGTAAAACAATTCATTCTGGAAATGTAAAACATGTTTTCATTATAAATTGAAAACATGTAAAACATGTTTTCAATTTATAATGAAAACATGTTTTACATGTTTTTATTATAAATTGAAAACATTGTTCATATATTGTTTTCATTAATGTAAAACATGTTTCTTTCTTTTTGGACTAATTGAAACCGGACTATTGAGGTACGTAACCTATGGGAAATATTATAATTGGTTCCAAGTAATTTTCGATTTGCTCATATGTTTTTTAAATCGTAAATTCTTACATTAATTATTTCATACGCATTAAACATTAAAATCTTTTATAAAGATTTATAATAGACAGAAGGGGACAGAAAGTGGATCCGAAGATCGGAAAGATATATAATAGACAGTAAGGGACAGAAAGTAGATCCGAGCCCATAAAAACGAATAGATAAAGAGAGCTCGCCCAGCAGGTGAACGCATTTGCTTTCTCCAAATCGGCCGCTCGGCGCCGTTACAAACCCAGAGCGGTGCTCTGCGTAAAGGCAGATTCCCACTTAAACTGGGCCGCCGCGGGCTGATGAGTAGCAAACGCCGATATGCTCAGTATTCGTTCCCATTCAATGATTCGATTAAGCGTTTGCGGTAAACAACTGACGACATTGCACTTGAGAGGCAAGCACTATAAACGTTGTTCAGATAAATTTGGCAACACTGGAGCAGCCGCCTGCTTTTCTCAGCTCGTCATAGTGGCTATTCCAGTCATATATAGGTAGTAAGTAGCAAGCACACTTACATTTCATATTCTAAAAAAAATAAAGGAAATTAAAAATTTTTTCAATCACAATTAGTTTTACGTAGGCAGTGTTTTATGTTTACCACAGTCCTCTACTGGAATCTATAAATTACTCCATTATTTAAACACTGTTTTATCGCAACAATTTTATGACTATTCCTAATAAACCATTTCTTCTCAAATACTTTTTATTTTTATTTCAAATTTAAAAATTTCTTTAAAAATACATACTGGATGCATGGCTATATTAGAAAATGCAGTTCGGCTTCTTAAGCCCTCTTCAGTTCTATATTATAAACCATGAAAATTTAACTCTAAAAACATTAAAATTTTTTAGTAGCCATGTAGTAAAAAACCGTAGTGATCTTCCTTATCAATAATTCCTTCCTTTATAATTTTCAAAAAATATTCCTTTGAAGTTTTTTAAGGGATTCCATTAAAGGAATGTTTTTTTAAAAGTATAAAGGAAGGAATTATTGATAAGGAAGATCACTACGGTTTTTTACTACATGGCTACTAAAAAATTTTAATGTTTTAGTGTTAAATTTACATGTTTGCATTTAATGTTTATAATATAGAACTGAAGAGGGCTTAAGAAGCCGAACTGCATTTTCTAATATAGCCATGCATCCAGTATGTATTTTTAAAGAAATTTTAAATTTGAAATAAAAAGTACTTGAGAAGAAATGGTTTATTAGGAATAGTCATAAAATTGTTGCGATAAAACAGTGTTTAAATAATGGAGTAATTTATAGATTCCAGTAGAGGACTGCGGTAAAAATTTATTAACAATTACAATCCGGACTATAGTGAAACCCGGACTATTTGAAACCGGACTATGCGAGGTGTTGCTGTAAATACTTACTTTTGTTAGACATTTAATAAAATAAATTTCAATTTTTTTAAATTTGTAAACAAACTGTTCAAACCTTTTTAGAAAAACTAAAATTTATTGTTGTATATTAAATATTTTTTATTGATAAAAATTTAAAATTTGTTTTAGTTTTTCACATTATTTAGTTTTGTTTTATTTATTTTTTTATATTTTTTGTGTGCTCTATTTCTTGTGGGAGAGGGAGGGGGCCCGATATGAAGAAAATGTTTAGGATCCCAAAGTGGGTTAATCCAGCCCTGAGAGGAGTGTATCAGAGGATATGAATGATAACTAGCCCTCAATCATTCTCCAAAAACCCCACCTTCACACAATGGACAGAGATGATAGAGCTCTCTTAGAAAATTACGTTGCCAAAATAAGAGGGTTCTAAACTTTTTCTAAGGGATTATCTGTTGATCTAGAATTCTAGATATTCAAATATAGTGACGTAAAAAATAAGCAGTCGTATGGGCAGTGATGGATTTAGGCATGGTCATCAGTCATGGTTCTTCTTCGCGGTCAAAACAAAAGACAATAAAATAAAATAAAAACAATTTAAATTAAAAATTTAAGAAAAAAGTAAATTTACAAAACTTTTTCGTAACTAGATAAAGTTTTTTGTCAACAGATGACACCACACTCCATTCTGGTAGAATACTATGGTGACGGGGTCGAAACAAGCCTTTCAACAGACTGCCCACCCCTGCGGAGGGGTCAGCCGGATTGTAGAGGATGGGGATCGACGGACCGGGCCCGGATCCCATGATAAATATTTTCAAGGGGTGGGATCGAAAACTCGAACACGAGTCTTCCAGAGTGGAAAGCCGAAGCGTTTCCACGTGGCCAATCCGGCCGACTTCTAGATAAAGTTTAAATCGTTGGTTTGCGACACTGTTGGATTTGAATAAAATTTAAAATATCAATGTTTTAAATGACAGTAAATAGTATTCGGCTCTGTCGGTAGTCGGTAAAATCAAAATATACTTTGTCATTTGTCAATATGCAAATAATGTGGCAATGTCGGAATGGGAAAACAGTTTTTCGATAAAATTGTGAATGAGTCGCCATCAAGTCCCCACAACTAACCCAAACTTGGGTTAATTGGATAGACTCCCAAACAGTGTTATTCCAAGGCCACTAAAGTTAACGGTCCGCCCCTGTGTATAGGCTAAAAAGCTCTTATATGTCTATACAAGATTCTACAAAAATTCCAGAAATGGAATTGTGGGGTTTCTTTTTGACAAAATTTCCGTGTGTTTCGACATCAAATTCCTGATACCGGTTTGTTGTATCAGAGTGTATCGAAAAGCTGATCCATCTAAAATGTTGAACGTCAGGTCTGACACCAAGAGAAGTTTAGACCGTGTTGCTCCAACACGGTGAAGAATATTTAAATGAGCGCAAGTCACGATTGTGGCCGAAAAACTGTGAGCGTTGTGGGTAAGCGACGCGTCAGGGGTCCAGAATTGAAGGAAGAAATGCGAAAACAATCAACAACTAAATTATAGATAACTAAATAATATATTTAATATAATAATAATAATAAGAAGAAAAAAATATATATAACAAGAATAGAATACAAATAACATAGAATAAAACTAACGAAAGTACGAAGTTAAAACCTAATTCTAACCTTAATGGGGATTTAGTGTAGTTCAAAACCTGAGAGACAGATAGACCCATGAACATACCCATGAGAGAGAATCTTTTTTCTTTTCTTCATATTTTCTTTAGTTTTTTTTCCAAATAATATTTTCTATAGTTTCTGGAACTGAAGACAAAAATACTGATGAACACAAAGACAATGACATCTATTCGACTAGGGACATAGTTGAAGAGGAGAAGTGAAGAAGGAAAGAACCATAGCCACAGCCAAGCTAGCTACAACCAGAGCCAGAGAAAAACTCTAAGCAAACTGTTAAAAATTCTTTCTTTCTTTTTTTACTCCTCCTAATTTCTTTAAATTTTCCAATCATGTCAAACTGAAGAGAAGATTCAAAACGAAACTAAACTCTTTATTTGACAAGGGAAATTATATTTCTTGCATCTCATTGGTGTAGAAAACTGTCAAAATAAAATTACTCTAGTTTACTTTAATCAGGACCCATGACCTCGAGTCAGTGGATCCCTCTGCTTGTTTCTCTCTCAAGTATATTTTATGAGTTTATCTGACAGTCTAACATTCCGTTTCCCTCTCCCGATCAAAAAGTCATTCAAAAATAATAGTTTTTCCTGTTAATTTCGTTAGCTTTACAATATAAAAATGAAGTTATTACATTTAATCCGTACAATTAATTTAATAAAAAAGTTACTGACAAGGACCTAAAATTATGCTTTTCAAGTTTCACAAATATTTGTTAAAAGAACTTTCCGACAAAATAGAGCTCTGTAAAACAGTTCGTCTTGCATCACGTGATTCGTTAGCTCAGTTGTTAATTGTCATTTTTTTAATTACAATCAATTCAAATCCGACAATATCATTATTAAAATTAATAAAAATCGCAATCAATTCAAATCCGACAATATCATTATTAAAATTAATAAAATTATAATCATACAAAAATATATTTAAGTAAATGATAGATAACATATTGTAATGAAAACAAATTTAATTAATTAAAAATGGACGTGCAACAGTTTATTAGTTTTTAGTTTTTTAAAGATGATTTTTAAATGATTATTTTAAATTCTGCGAACAAAGTCTGATTCTATTGTTTGTTTGTGTTATATTTACTTACCGCCAAGTGGTGTGACGTCGTAGTTTCGGTTCCATTAGAAGAAAAAAGTATGTCCGTGATTCTACAAAATTTTTGTATCCAAACACAGGACCCGTTCAGCAGATAAACGTTTGTGTGTATTGAAAAGCTGTTTTAATAAAAACTGCCAGTAATTGTAAAACAAATACCGTACTATTATTTTTTCAATATTATTGAAATGTATCATTTTTTCAGTATAATTAAATTAAATAAAAAACTAATATAAAACAACCTAATATTTTTGCTTATATTTTGCATGATTTTTTCTGCTTCATTTTGTTTTTATTCTTATTAAAACGATAACAAAAACTTTTTAACAAAAACTTTTTATAATCTAGAGATTCTCGAAAATTTCCGAAAATGAATCTCGAATCTTGAGAAATAAATTAATTACTAATTTGGGAATTCCCGAATCTCGAGAAAGCAAAAAGTTCGGGAAAACACAATCGCTAGGCTGCATAATTTAAATTTAACTTAAACAATACAAAAGGCCAGCCGGATTGACCGCGTGGAAACGTTTCGGCTTTCCACTCTATAGAGAGAGGATCTTGATTCGATGCCCCTTGAAAAATTCTTATATGAGCCCAGCTCGTTGATCTTCATCCTCTACAATCCGAATGACCCTTCCGCAGGAGTGGGCAACTTATGGCAGGGGAAAAAATAAAATTTTATGCCACTTTTCAATCAGTGATAATTACTAAATGAAAGAACTATAATAACTCCGTCAATTAGTAATTACTACTGATTGGTAAATGACATAAAATAAAAGGAATAAAAAGAACCATACAAAAAAGATGAAGTTGATGAACTGAATTGCAAAAGTTCCATTTTTTCCTATATGGCTTATCGCTATTTTCCAACAAACGATTAGTCGATCGGACTGGCCGCGTGGAACATACTGAGGACCAGAATTGGAATCTGGCCTACTTCATAGAAAATTTATACAGAGGATCTGGATCCTGAATTTTGAAAAATCTATAAATAACATAAAGTCCACAATTTTTGTGAAAGCGACATCTATAGCTTATCTTGTAGTAGAAAAATTTTTATTCCCTAAAACTAAGCAGCGAATTGACGACTCTCACTTCTACAGTCCTGTGGAACAGGGGTTCCCAACATGAGGTACCGGTACTCCCAGGGGATACAGGAAGCTTGTCAGTGAATAGCAGACAAATAAGTATAGTATGTTATTAATATATTCTAAAAATAGTTATGTTATCAATATTTCTAGGTTATTCCATTTTTTTTGGCTATTCCAGTGAGGTTGCATAAACTTTATCTCATTGCAGGGTCTAATAACTCAAAATGCCTGGTTAAGATTCAAGATAGCTAGTGAAATTGCCAGATCATTGCCTCCTCCATTTGCACCTCCTGCACATGCGTGTGATTTCCTAACGGATAACGGATAATTTACTAAAAGCCAAGGGGTACGGAAACCAAAAATTTTGGGAACCCCTGCTGTGGAGGATTAGAGGATGTAGACGCTGAGATCATCCATTCATGAATTAGTGTCCATCTGGAATTGAACCTGAATAAACTAAAGTGGTATATGATGGCTTAATGGAAACTAACCTCCATAGGCTGAGCAACTTGTGGCAGAGGGCGGCCGGATGATCGAGTGGTAACGCTGTCGGCGTGCCACGCAGAAGGAGCTGGGTTCGCGTCCCGGGTCTGGTAACTTCTGAAAAAGTTTTTTCGGAGTGCTGGACCCGGCCCGGCGATCCCCGTCCTTCCCCATCTGCCCCTCCAAGGGTGTGGATTGGAACTGATTGAACTGGCCCCGCTCCTTAGTAATCTCCCTGATTGGAAAGGGGCGTAAAATGTGCAAAAACCAAACTTGTGGCAGAGTTGTTATAGTCCCGCCATTTAATACTCAATGCATACTCAATAGAGTGAAAAGTGGCGCCATCTGTTAACAAAAATGATGGATTCAAATCTTGGTTCAAATACCCGAGTCGGACCTACGTATTAAGTTGTATTTGAATTAATTTAAATAAATATTCACCGAATCGACGAAATTTTTCAGAAATCGCAGTGCTTGACCTTGAAAATTATCATTAATAATTTCTCTTTAATGAATTTCTTATTTGTTCAAATTGAACTTTTAAATTACCTATAGTACTGTATTTTAATTTTAAAATAATATTTTATGCCAATAATTTGCAGGTTAATTTCATTAAAAACTTATGGGAAATTTATTTTCAATAAAATCTTTTATATATTTATTATTTCAACAGCATATTTAATATTTATTACAGCATCGTTTCATGATTTCACTAATATAAATTATTAATACAAATACCAACATTTAGACCAACATAAAAATTAGACCAACATAAGCGGTTTAGACCAACATAAAAATTCTGATGTTAAAAATTTTTTTTAAATCTGAAAAAATTAGAAAACTTTTTTTCCCGGGCCATATACATTTGTTTGCTACATTATGCGGGCCGCAACATGCTATATCAGCAGTCGGCAACCGGTTGGTGTCACGTGAAAAAGATTTTATTAATGCATCAGGAAGGATCTAGCAAATTAGGAAAATTCTAATTTTTTCAGATTTAAAAAAAATTTTAACATCAGAATTTTTATTATTTTTTATGCGTGTAGGAGAATTCCGCGCTTTCATTAAATTCATGACTATGCATTCCGGGCTCACGTAAAAGCTTGGAGGGGCCGTAGGTTGAGAATGGCTGTTCTAAACCAATTGTCTAGGCTAGGGCGATGGTAATGCTGTTGGCGTGCCACGCAGGAGGACCCGGGTCCACGTCCCGAGTCTAGTAACTCCTGAAAAGATTTTTCGGGGTGCTGGGCCCGGCCCGGCAATCCCCGTCCTTCATCATCCGGCTCCCTCTACGGGTGTAGATGCAGCCAGTGGTTGGAACTGGCCCCCTGATTGGAAAGGGGCGTAAAATAAGCAAAAAAAAATAAAACCAATAGTCTAAATCAGTCGGCCGGATTGGCCGCGTGGAAACGCTTCGGCTTTCCACTCTGGAGGACCCGGGTGTCCTGGGTGCGAAACGTTCTCGGGGCGAAATGCAGGGGGCGAATTTTCCGTAAACCATAGATGATATAGGCCTATCATATATCTGTGAAGCATTGAAGCACTTCATGCTTCCTCTGTTTATATGTTATGTGCAAGTTTTAAACTTTCTTCAAACCAGACTTCCGCTTGGGTCTTAATATATGTTCTTATCATTTAGTTTATGAAAATAAATCATAAATATAAAAATTTAAATTTGGCATCTAATCCTGAATCAAAAATTGCAATCTTTCTCGTTGATCAAGATGAAATTCAACCTTTAATCACTTGACTTAAAATGGCTAAATTAGAACAACATCGAAAGCAAAATATTCTTTAAAGTATCCACTACACATTAAATATATTAATTTTTAGTATGATATTATTACGATTAATAATAATACTTCAAAAAGTGACTATATAATTTTTGATAAAAATTTCAACACTCGCTGGGAACTTTTCGATTTTTAATGCGAATAATTGATAATCTGATAATAGTCATCATCTATATTTTTGGCGGGCTTATAGGAGATTATAATAAACCACCTTTTATCGCCACCTGTTTAAATACTAACGAACTAGAAAAAAATAAGCTACTTTTCCCGATTACCATCTTCCTCCGATTCACTCTATATATACTGTAGGCCTATATACAATTTTTTTTCAAATATAACTGATATTGAATGAATATAATTGTTCAGTTGATAATTTTAGAGTCGTATTAAAAAGTGTTCTTATATTTTTACATTATTATACATGATAATTAAGAAAGAAGAAATCTCATCTTTTGAAACCTGAAAAGAAAACCTTAATCACTGTGATAGACATTGATGAGATTTATGTTTACGGTGATTTCTAGTGAATAAATTAAATAAAAACGTTAAAAAGTAACAAAATTGATCAAAGAACTAACAAAAAAACAATGAAAAAATTTTAAGATTAATAATTAAAAATTAATGATTAAAGAAAACATAAGATAATAATTAGCTATTGTTTGCAAAACAGTTGGAAGGTAGTCAAAAATAACAGGGTGAAAAAAAAATCAAATTCATTAAATCTACTGTCTTAATTTTTCTATAGGGAATTTAATTGTCCAATATTAATTTGATTAAGAAAATTTTATAATCCCATTATGTCTAATTTTATACCTGAGGACTTCTTAACAGAAACTTATGTTTGCTTTTCAGCGTGTGAAAAAATTCATATTTTGAATATTGTGAATGTTTCTGATTTTTAATTGAGGCGAGAATTGATAACAGGTAATACAATATTTAATTAATATCAAAACAGATAAACGAATAAAATAATTAAAGATGTTGAAATAAGAACTGCTGTATCAACATTTTTAAAAAGAAAAGCTTCGCAAGTCAATGAGAATTAGAAAAAATTAAGTTTTATTTTTTATTTTACAGAACATATTATTCGGTATATGAAGTAACACCTGGATCTTTAAATGTAATATAATTTTTAAAATATTTATTCAAAGATATAAATTTTTAACATTAGCGACTGCTAATTTTAGTAGTTCTTATACAAATAAGCTTGCAGAAAAAAATAATTGAAGTCTGTAGATCTGTGTAATAGTAGCACTTTAGTAAAGTATCTTTTTATAAGTCTTTTATTGACCTTATATGTTATCGAAAGATCTATTCCATTAAAAATAACGAGACTTTCAGAAAAACGAAATAATGGAGTATTAAAAATTATTGCCGAAGTGGAAGAAACAAGAAAATGATCAAAAGAAATGATATGTTCTATTCCTCGAATGAAAACAGAAATGTGTTTATCTTTAATTTTCGAAGAGTTAATTTACGAAAAGAATGAAAATTCTATCAACGAATTATCAAAACAATCAAGTTGATGCCGGTTTTTATGTAAACTATTAAAATTTTAAATGTATTTAAGAATATTTTTCTGTGTCCATAGCCAATTTTTCCTAACGATTTAGAATAACGAAGCGATTTAATAAAAAAAAATTATAATTCCATATATTCGATTTATTACTTATATATCATCACAGACAGAACAAGTTCACAAATCCATCGACTGGTGCGAAAAGTCAAGTTAAGGATAAACACTTTCGCAGTACTTACCCCTTGGGGAACAGTGAAAACCAATTCTCTGATTATCTTCTCGTTGCTTTCATTTCGGCAAAAATTTTGATGAGTATTATGAAATATAATGTAAGAGATAAAATAACTTTTTCGTTTTCTTCTGAAAATAAAATAAATTATTTTTGAGAGAATAGACTTTTCGGTAAAAAGTAAAGGTTAAAAATAGATCTATTTAAAAAAAAAAGATAATTTGCTTGTGTGTAACAATAGCACAGATCAAAAGATCCAATTATTTTATCTATAAACTTGTTGCACAACGTTGCTAAAAGTAACTGCCAATTATTGTATTTCTCCAATTATTAAAAACAAAAAACTGTTTAAAATGTTATTTGAAACGATCCAATTATTTAATACTTTTAAAGCTATTTTTATTGAAAATTATAGATATTTGGGATTTTATATGTGGGCAAATATAGAACTATCATTCAAATCGAAGAATTTTTCTCCAATTGTTCCTTCATTAGATGCACTGTAAGCTTACTTAATAAATAAATAGTAATTTAGTAAAAGTCAGTTCACAGTTTCTAAATAAGGAATTGTAATCTAACTTTTATTTGTGATTCTAATCGAGTTTTATAAAATTATAGGAAATCCCGTAAACTGCATGGAGAATTAAATAATTATCGATAAAACTATACAAATTTTATATATTGAATGTAAATATATTAATTGCCTAAAGCTTTAAATTTGATCTCCAATAATAATATAACGAACTTAACTATTTTTTCAAGTCTCCTTTGAACTCTTATTAATGTTTTTACTTCGACATCTTTATTCATTTATTTGTTTTAATAATAATAACGTGTCTTTCGTATTATATATTTATATACAAACTTTTTCTCATCAATAATAAATTCTAGTTAGCAATTATAAATATTACAATATGTAAACTTTCTGCTTCTTTCCGGAAAAAAATAATTAATATTAAGGCAGTTGACAGAGGATAAACTAGATATAGTAGGATAGTTGTATATATATTTTCTTTAATCAAAATGATGTTGACAGCTACATATTTCATAGAAAAAAAGAAGGCGGCGCATTACATCTAATGAATTCATTTTTTCCCCTAGTTAATCTTTCTCACTTGCCTTCGAAGTTGTTTTTATCAGCAGTGTATAATTATGGGAATGATTTTCAGTTTTTTCATTAGTTCTCTGTGTAACCTTGTTATGAAATCTGGTATTTTTGTGGCCATGAAATTAATTTATTTACAGCGGATCATTCAAACAGAAAATTGAAAGGAAAAACCTTTTTTCCTTTCAAGTTCAAATAAATTTTTCTCTCTGTATATTGCCGTATATAATAATGTAAAGATAAAGTAGTAAACATAAGAAACTCTCTCATTACTCTCGTCTATGTTTTTATATCCAAGTTCTTTTTTTATCCATTGTATAAAGAATCTCATTGACTCTACTATAAATAAAAAACTTTGATCCAAGTTTCGTAATCCATATTCTACTTACCTAGAAATGGATAATTTGCCTGTTTTTGAAATCTAAATCATCCTACTAAATGAGATATCACATTAAAATTTGTTAGGAGTACATTATGAACATATGTCACGCAGTACTGAATTTACTGCATATTTTAATAATGGAAAGCTTTTCTATTATTGAAGAAAAAGCAGATGAAATAATTTTTTGCCCATTTTAAAATCTCTGTAATGACGCGACATATGACATATCTTCATAATGTACTCCTAAAATAGTTTAATGTGGCATTTCATTTAATGATATTAATAATATGTTTTAAACTGTTATATCTTCGAAACTCGACTAAAAGTTTGTTTTCCTCATAACCATAATAGGATCGTATGTGAAATGGCGGATAGAAAAGTGATTCGGATATAAACCATACGAAAGAGCTTCGGGGCAGCAGTGGCTTAAAAAATTCACTACTAATGACCTCATTTATCTCCATTTTGAAGTTTAATTCGTTGCTTTCTTATTATTATAACATAGATTTAATAAAATTTTATTCAAATTAAGTTTGAAACATAATTTAACTCTTATAACTGAACAAGTTTATGTAGAATAACTCAGAAACACTCGATTGAGGTTTGTGCAGTTGACGTCACAGGTCACGTGTCAGAAGTACAACAAGTCTGAGAGCTCAGGTTTGATATGCGGAGTGCAACGAGAAGCACTATTTATCATTTGGCGTGATAAATCAAACATTAATATGAAAACTGACGCAGTTTTGAACTTTTTGATGCAAAGAAGTGATTTCTCGGAGTATAAGGAGGATACTAAATAGACCTATTTAATTAAAAAAAACGATTGAAAATTTTTACAGTCAATTAATGTTGAAATGGAAAAAATGCCATCGTATTAAGTTGTTTCTCTCTATAAATGAGAAATGACTGGGCCAGAATATTGTTTTCGAGGGAATTCAATTCAAAAAAACTCTATCACCATCTGGAAGATCAGAAAAATCATTCGCTAGCTGCATGATTCGGTCAAACGGAGGAAAGTTCGTTCGCTCCTACAAATGTTTACAAAAGATCAACTGATATTTGCGTCAAGAACGAGTCTTACGCGAAGTTGGAAAAGAGATCCAGCTTATATAGTTAAATGAGTATCTAGTTTTTCTTCTAAAAGAGCCTCAAAAATAAAAAAAAACGTGTGTTACACTTTACAGCAACAATCCACAAAAATTACAGCTAAAACAGCTCTTGCTTTGTATATAAACACAACACTGACCAAAAATAATACATTGCTGTACAACAAATGAATAAATCTCATGATGCAAACAATTTCCCAAACTATAATGCATTGTTGCTTGTCAAAAGCAATGTTATCCAACAAGGACATAGGAAAGACATAACAATTAAGTGAAATTCAGCCGAAGTTAAACTCCAATCGTTAGTGGCAGGGTTGCAGAGTCAGATAACAAATGATCTAACTCCGACTCCACCTTTAAAAAAAATCCGACTCCGACTCTCTAAAATTTGTAAATTTCATATGACTTTTATATGATTCATATGATTATATGATTTTTCATATGATTTCCATTCAACATATGAATTTTCAGTGTAGTTGGTTGATTGTGCTCATCTTAATAAGTGTGTAAATGATTTATGTACTTGTATGTTTTATTTTTGATTGTGTTCATTTTAATTAAGTGTGTAAATGATTTATATACCTGTATGTTTTATTTCATATTTAAATATGTGTATAAATGATTTATGTATTTGTATGTTTTATTTCATATTTAATACCTGGGATCGGGAAAAATGTCATAATGAAAAATGGGGTCATGAATGAAAAAAGTTGGCAAAAAATGTCGTAATGAAAAATGGGGTGATGAATGAAAAAAGTTTGAGAGCTAGTAATGAAAAATGGGGTCATGAATGAAAAAAGTTTGAGAAGCGCTCGTAATGAAAAATGGGGTCATGAATAAAAAAGTTTGAGAAGCGCTGGTCTAAATTAATTCAAATTATCTTCATAATTAAGTTATAGTATTTTGATCAGTTATTTTCTGAATCAACAACTGGAGATAAACTGTACGCATATAATTTTTTTAAATTAAAAAAAAATTATAAATTCTGTTAATATATTACCACCAATAGATTATTATAAATAAATTGCTAGTATTTTCATACAATATATATATTTTGATGAAAAACTGTTTTAAGTACTGTACTTCATTTCGAAACTATCAACAATTCGTTCAATTCATCAACAATTTATAGAATGAAAAGGAAAAAGAATAGAGGCCTATAACATTACTTAAAACTATTTAAATATAGTTTTTATATTTAAATAGTTAGTTTTTATATAGTTTTAAAGGTTAATTATTGCATCCATATTTATAATTTATTTATTATAATTCTATCATGGATTATTATAGCTTTTTAATAATTTGTTTTAATATCAAAAATAATAAAAATCAGTATTATTAAAACTTATATAATATTTGTTTGCTTGAAGATAAAAACAATTATAGTTTTGATATTTAGGACTAAATGTAACTTAAAATAAAAATATATTATTATTTTATTTGGTTTTATTTATTAATACCGTATTCAGAAATACATTCATACTTTTGCAGATATAAAAATATCTGCAAAAGTATTTTTATGTTAATGAAAATCTTGTAATGATTTTCTTATACTGGTAGAGTACAGAGCTGGATTAAAATTACAAAATTTTTTTTAAATAAATTATAAAGTTGTTCAATAATTTTAACCTGATTTTGAGGTCCTCTATTATCAGGGGCCCCTAGGCACGTGCCTTTTGTGCCTAATTCCGGTCCTGATAGAGGAGAATAGGAAAGAGATACTTATTCATAGCTTATTCTTACAAATCTTTAAAACCTAATTACTGTATAATCAAATGGAAGATATTCGAAAGGAAAATATCCGAAACATTGATGCAAATTTAAAAAAATATTACCTAAAAATTTATATACAGTAGATTATATGTGCCTATTAAAATATATTAGCTTTTTTGTCTCTCTTTTTTGCATATCCTTATAATGTTTAATGCGTATATCATAAGACATTTAAAGCATCTGCATATCAAAAATTGTCTTCTAATTTTAAAATTCAGTGGATCAAAATATAATTTTGGTTGGGATATATAGGATAAATTTTATCGAATTGTTATCTAAGAATTGCATTATATAAAATTTTATTGAATTAGAAAGATTTTAATTAGGTTATTGTTTTTATAATTAAATTTATCTTTAATACAATGGTTGAGAAACACTAGTATAACATGAAGTAATACTTTTATCCATATTTGCTTATTTTTATTTACTTGTAATAAATCCTAATGGAATTCGATTAGTTACAATGAAAACAAAAGTTGAGTTCCACGCAACAGCCTATATTTAAAGACTGTAACAAAAGTATATTTTAAAAAGTAAGTTTGATTAAAAAATTGAAAATAAGCAATATTAATTTAACATAACATAATTTATTTTTATTATTTAATCAGGAAAATACAATCTTAAAAATTGTGTTTATAACAAATAGGCTAAATAAAGCAAGCACGAATACAAAGTTATTCCAATACAAAATATAATTTAAAATAGATTATACATTTATTTTATTTTCGGAAGATATTGTGCTGTGCACAGTATAAATGACATATTTCTTCATTTCTGCTCTTACTTTATTTTCGGAAGATATTGTTCTGTGCACAGTATAAATGACATATTTCTTCATTTCTGCTCTTACCTTCGCCTCAATCAAAAATTTAGAAGATTCTTCTTGCTGAACGCAAATATTGCCTATATATCTATCTCGGGACATTAAGGCTCTTTTTTTTGTTTTTGTTTATACATTTTGCTGAATCATCGTCTATGCCGATCATTTGAATATATTTTAAAATTTCAACATTACCGTAATTAATTAAATACATTGGATTATCTAATAAAGAATAGATTTTGATCTCGGTAACACTCCTTTATACTGAAGCACTAGTTTGTTTACCTTCTTGCACGTGACTTCTATAGTCTCGACACCAAAGACCTCACAAACCTCATTAGTGAAAGAATCGTCATGAACTAGGTAAACATCTTACGAGCTATAATTAAATGTCTTTTGGAAGCGTGAAAAATTTAATAATATAAGACTATTGAGTTTTAATAACACAAGGAACAGAAACATCTAATGTTTAAGCATATGAAGGAACTATGATATATGATGAATACTGTGATAATTGTATAAGAAATTCTATACACTCAAACCAGCTAATAGTAATAATGTTGAGCAGATATGATTATGATTTTTCTTTATGTGATTTTCACGAATTTTGCCTTTTAAAGAGAGAAAAATCAGAAAGAAATAAAATGTAACGCTTGGTTATAATTTCTCAAATATCATCTAAATTCTTTCCATGAACAAATTATTGAATTGATAATTTAAACTGAGACAAATGTCTAAATAAACTTGGAGATAAATATAATCACTAATGATTAATAAATAGGACAAAAAATAAGTCAGAAATAATCATTTCCACATTGTTTCTTTTTTCGCTTTTTATTTGGAATGACTTTATATAAATTAAAAATAGTGTAAATACAGTAGATAAATTTTTATAAGGCGATTAAATAACAGAAAGTTGGATTCTTTCGAAACAACTATTATCAACGACGACGACACTAAAAGCAATCATGCACTATTCAGTTGCAAAATAAAATCGCTATATGTTCTCTTCTGTGTTAATATAGTTTAAGAAAGTAACGAAAAGCTTTTTATATATCTCAAAATACTAGATGTACTCGAGGAGATAAAAATATTATAAACGCAATTTTTTTGGTGAACAGAAAAACGATTTTGGATAAAAATAAAAATAGTCTGGAGAGAAAACAATATTCTTAAACATTAGTTTAAGTGCGTGTAGAAAAATATTCTTAGATCAAAGAGCAAAGTTAATTGTTTTATGGATACTTAAATCTTAGTTTCATGTTTTTTTAATTCTTGAAACGACAAGCAAATGATTCTGGTAGATGATTGCAAGCAATTTTTAAATACTTTATAGGAAAATTTTTAAGATATATTATATTATAATCTTAAACTATCGCATGCATTGCTGATCTGATTTATTTTCGTATAAGATACTTAAAACAAAAAATATTCATATCCGTTACAAAGTAAAGCAATGCATTGAGAACAGAATAAATATTGATCAGTATTTTTACATGGTAATACTCTGTTTCTTTCATGAGGAACACAGTGATTCAAAAATACACTGAACATGTTCTTTGAAATATTGTTTTTTATATTGTGCAATTCTTTAGTTTTATTTCGTTGTATATATATATATATATACGAAATAATGTTCTTTGAAATATTGTTTTTTATATTGTGCAATTCTTTAGTTTTATTTCGTTGTATATATATATATATTATATATATACAACGAAATAAAACTAAACGTAAAATAAATAATATATACGAAATAAAACTAAACGTAAAAAAATATTCTATACTGTACACATTTTATCTTTTTATGTGTTAAAGGATAACAAATGCAGTCGTATATCAGAACATTTATTATCGTCGCAACCGATCAGATTGTCATTATTAACGTTGAATCTTGGATCAAAACTAGTTTTGTTTCTGGTTACAGATTATGAAATGATTTATAAAATATATAATATGCTCTATATCAAAATTAATCGTTTTTGAAATGTTGCTATCAACAACAATTTTGCTTTTGCATTTTTATGTAATTCCTTGAAGGTTGCAATAACTTTTTCAAAATAAATCAATATACGTAGCTTTTTTTTTAAAAAAGCTTCTTTTATTTAATAAACAGTAGAAATTAGAAACTGATTTTACCCATTCTAAGAATTGCTGATGTTTAATCAGCAAATTTCTTTTTAACCGTATACTTTTATATTTTGTTTTTATTCCAGTGTAAACGAAGTATCGTAGGATTCGATGTTTGTTGTACAGTCGATTTCAAAAAGCATCAATTAAGTGATTACAAATGGATGGAAATCCGACCTAAAGCTAAATAGAATTTAGAATTCATTTACCTATAAACGAAATAAAAGATTTATAGTTTGCTATTTGTTCACGACGAATAAGACAAAGAAATCTATTGAAGTCGGTTTAAGGTTATATAAAGATAAGTAAAATATATAAAAATAAATAGTAAGTGTTCAATAAATACATTTTTTTATAATTTGTATCGCAGAAGTTAACAATTGAATCAATCTTGCTGATGATAGCGATTATTTTAAGTGTGATTAATTAAGATGAACACTTGCGTATCATGCTACCGAATCAATTTTTTCAATATTGCATATGTGCCAAGTACAGTATATTGCAGAATTAATTTCGAACAATGCTCAATGTACTGAATAGCTAACAAAAATTAGAGACTTACGTTACTGATAATGATTTCTAATCACTTTTTTGTGTGTCACTAGTGAAAAAATTGTAATTATAAATCGTCCCAGAAATGCCATATAATCCTCATATAAACAAACAGAATGCTACTTGAAATACTGTACTCCTTGCAATGTACTCAAACAGCCTTTGCTACTTTGCATATAGCATTGGTTTGCAAGATCCACTTACAAAAACAACAATACAATATATATTTGTAATATAAATCGATGCTTGCTTTATTTTAAGAGCGATGCTCCTATTATATCAAAATCATATTACAAGCTACAGAGAGAACTAGGTGCTCATAGTACCTGTTTCTACTTGTTCTTGAAATTATAAGTTTTTGAAGTGAAAACAGCGATTTTAACTTCGAAAGCAAATTTTAAACTCCAAAAGTTGCACCGATGATAGGATCATTTACATATACAGGATGTTTCAAAAGGTCGTTGCCAAAATTTACAAGTTTATAGAAGATAAAATTCCGAATAAAAAATTCTAGACTCGTTTTTTGATTTGAAGCTCCGATTAAAAGATATAACCCTTTAAAGCTAACCAATCACTATCGCGTATAATCTGTTTCTACTTATGTATAGTCTAATATGAAATCTGCTTTGTAATTTACATTTTAAAATTCAATAATATTGGAAAAAATAATTAAAACTAAAATATGCAAACATATTTTCGAGAAGAGTTCGAATTTATGTATAATCTGTTTCTACTTATGTATAGTCAAATATGAAATCTGCTTTGTAATTTACATTTTAAAATTCAATAATTTTGGAAAAAATAATTAAAACTAAAATATGCAAACATATTTTCGAGAAGAGTTCGAATTTTATCTTTAATTATATTCTTAATGATGATAAAAGTTGAATTTATCTAAATGGCTCCTAAACAATATAGGCAAATGTCGTATTG
This sequence comes from Olivierus martensii, assembly GCA_000484575.1. NCBI lineage: Eukaryota > Metazoa > Arthropoda > Arachnida > Scorpiones > Buthidae > Olivierus > Olivierus martensii. The sequence goes on from AYEL01083825.1 coordinate 23,637, forward strand.
GATTGAATTGAACAAAAATTAGCAAAATTTTTGAAACATTACTGTAATAAAAATCTTTAAAACGATGTGCTCAATCGATAGACTCTTTCCTATAAAAAGATAAGATGGATGGATTTCAATAATATAGGGTTAGCTAAATACATTGTATTTAGCTAACCCTATATTATTGAAATCCAATTGGGATGGTGCAAATTTTAAATCTTCTGAATAATTGCAGGGTGCTGAATGATTGACTCACAAACTATTATAGAACAATAGATAGAATAATATCTGGTCATATTGTTCTATTTATTTGAATAGAATATGTACAATTTAATCCTGTATAACCTAAAAAAGGATTAAAAGGATCAAATAGTTGTTGCATCCATCACTCGGGGCTTGTCATGGATCTTGTACTGAATCGGGACCATAAAGGCGACATTAAAGTTTGTATTTGGTACAGAGATGGAATGATAGGTAGTCCTATCACTTCTTAAAATCAGATATCTTCATTTTTTTTGTTTCGAGAAATAAAATTGAACATAGGAAAAGGGGGAAATTGCACTTTATTTCAGAAAAGTTTTCGAATTTATTAAAAGAAAACCTATCATTAAACTTTCTGCATAAAGTTTGTACATGGACAGCAGATAATTATTGCATGAAAAGCAGATAATAAAAATTAGCTACCAAGTTAAATCGTAAATTATAAAAAATATAACTTATTTCAAAATTATAAGAAGAAATTGAGTAACGTAAGAGAGATTATTCGTTGCTTTGATAGCTAAGAGAGTGAAATATATATGTAATAAATTTATACATTTTGATAACATGTCTTTGATTTTCAATAATAGTACTCTATTTTATATCATTATTAAAGTAAAAAAAAAAAAAAACTGAAAATATTTTAATATTGTATTGGAAATAAAGTAAATGTTATCTTTCAATATTAATTAACTTATGAATGTCTGATTTTTATATAAGATTTCTTTTAGAATGTATTCTTTATTACATACAACATTATATAATTTAACAACAAATGTAAAATTCGATGATGGGCGATCTCTGTACAGTATTTTTAATGTAATATACCATAATAGAATGACAATTATATAATTAAAATTATGCTAGCTGAGGATAATAAAAAACTATGATTATAATATTAAAATATCAACATAATTTGAGGCTCTTATTAGGTTTGAACTTTATAGTGAAATAGTTGCTTAATTAAAACAATGCGGTACAATATACAAACTGAAAGACAAACTTTATTTATTATTGATAACGGAAAAGTAACCGAGTGTTAAAAATCTATAAGATCAATTTTTTTTTTTGCTATGTTTGTCTACATCTACAAATAACTTCAAAATCTATACAATGCCTTTAAACTTTTCGCTACAATTTTAAAATGTAATGTATATTTTTATAATTTATTTTTTATTGTTAACAAATTTTTTTATATCATCTCTTTCAATGACTCAGCCAGATATTTAGCAAGGGGAATGCAATTAAAAAAAATTAATTTTTTGAATGTTATTTGATTAAAACTGAAACGCAAAATTACACAAAATTATGTGTTATATATTTTATTAAATATGATTTGGTTTGAATTAATAGAATCTATTATGTAACTAATAATTACCTGAAATCACGGAACAAATCACAACACAAAAATAAGTATCGGGGGGATGCAATTACTCCTTTGAACTGTCCCTAGCTGCGCCACTTATTTATTTATAAAAAAATCAAGATAACATTATACAAAGTCTCCTTTGATGAAAGAAAAAATAAGCTTTATAAAAATGTGGAGTAAAATGTCTGATATTCAAAATATTTTTCACTAATTATTTAGTATAGTATATGGAAAATCAGAATGGCTTCGATATGAGTTCATGGAAACTTTCTTCGTAAATCCGTGATCAGTATGAATGCTTTTAAATATAAGTGGTTTCATTAATAAATTTATAGCTTATGATGAATTCTATTTTCCGAAAAAAAATTTCTGATTCTGATTTTAAAGAAGTTTTTTTTAATTAATTATCTTATATGTTTATAAACATTTTTTAAGGAATTTGATTAAAATCTGGTTCAATAAATATAAACATCAACTGTTCTTTGGCATTGAAAAGTTTGTAAGAAGAAAATACCATCTTTTTTATTTTAAACAGGAGAGTTTCAAATGCTGTGATGGTAAATAAGAAAATTATTATTATTATTATTATGATAATATTATAGATATAGTAAATAATATAGGGCTAAAGTTTTATTCAGAAAATAAATAATTTTACAAAGATTTTGAATAACGAACAAGAACAATAAAAATATAAATAGCTAAAGTGTACTAATTAAACTTTTTCTATTTTTATACCAATGTTTTTAACATAAAGGAATAACACTGTTCTATATGCCCAATATTTTTATTATTATTATTTTATTTTTATTAAATAATTTTAGGTTTCGTTTTTATTAGAAATTGAAACTTTCATATTATTGTTATAGAAAATGAATGGTGTCATATTTGAGAAACAATACTGATTTAAATATCTTTATATATTTGAAGAAATATTACAAACATAATTAGTATTCATATAGTTAGAGATTTTAACTGCCTAAGTCTAAGTTTTCTCACTTATAGAGATATAAGGGGTGTGTTACCCCTACCCAGAATATTCAATCAGAAAATCTAATATATCTAGTTTAAAAAAATTTGATTAATATTTAATAATAATAATATCAAACTGATTTTTAAGAAGAAAAAAAAAAAACATTTTCTTTGCTGAAATTATTTAAAAAAGTATTTTTGAATATTGTTGTTTCATTAACAAAAAATAAACGAAATCATGCAAAACGATTTATGAATATTTTGACTTTGAATTATATAATCATTATATCCAGTTCAGTTAACATATTGATGACCGAATGCTTGTTCTATCCAATTTTTTATTTTTTATCTTATATTATAATAATGTCTATTTGCTCCACTATGAACTGCTGAACTATCGCATGGTAAAAAAGTTAATGCCCAGGAATTGAAGCATAATTTGAATCAAATACAATTAGGCTCCTGAGGAATTATTTTTAATACATTCGCGATCATACTTATAGCATTTACTTCATTGAATGTTTATCATTTGTTGCAGAAATCATTTATAGTTATTTTTGATTATAAAAAATTAAATGATGTGCATATTTTTATAATGTCAATCATCTTATTTAATGTAACTTACAATACATATTTTTAAAGAATGTAAATGGAAAGAAAATTTTATTAAATAGATTCACTCTTATCCTGTATCAATGAAATTTTATATATTTTACATTTATACAATCATTTATATGTTATCTTTTTAATATTTTATACAGTATTATTCTATATTTCTAAATTTTTTACAAAGTAAAAATAAATATTTTAAAATTTTTAATTAAATCGTAAATTGTATGAGGAGCCTTCTGAACTTTTTCCTGATTGCTCAATGAAAAATAAATTTCAAAAATCTTTATATTTATGTATTTATGTATCATATAATAAATTTTTGCATATTCAATTGAAAATCAATACTTATAGGCAAATTTTATTTAGGTGAATACTATACTAAGTCGGCAAATTTGTTCATTAACATCCTCCCACTAACCATTATAATTACGTAATAACGTATAATTACGTTATTACGTAATTATATAAATAATCAGTCAGATTTTCTGACCACTACTCGTTTGTATTTTTTCGGATTAATTTGTCATTCGTTGCCTCTAATCGTTTATCCAACCTCAGGTTGGATAAACGAATAGGAGTCGGTTAACAGGGGAGTAGACTATACTGTACAGTATTTAGTTTCAGACAAGGCTATTTAAAATAAGGTTAATTTATTCGCGTTGGCGCATGATCATTGACATGATTCGCGTTTTGTGACGAAATTCTGGGTGAAATTCATGCTTTACATATGCTTTTTCCGAACTAAGGAAATAATAATAGACATAATTATTAAAATTATTAACAGTTGTTTATTATTTTTATGATTCTGTTGTAAGTTTAAAAAATACATTTAGATGAAATCTAATATCACAATATTTTATTTATACACATAATAATGTGGTGAAAACATAAATAAGCGATACCAGGGGGTCTATGCTGTTCTTAACGAAAATTCTCTCTCTAGAGAGACTATTTGACGTCACTAAGGTGGTGAAAACATAAATAAGCGATACCAGAGGGTCTATGTTGCTCTTAACGAAAATTCTCTCTCTAGAGAGACTATTTGACGTCACTAAGCGGGGGAGTAGACTATACTGTATTTAGTTTCAGACAAGGCTATTTAAAATAAGGTTAATTTATTCGCGTTGGCGCATGATAAAATCTTTTGCGATAAACAAACTGTATACTGTACGTTTATTATTAAGGATTACTATATTTATGTTTTCATAATTTAATGTGTTTCTGAATATTCAAATGTTTAAACGATCTCGAATCGGATGGAATAATTCAGAATCGTGTTTTATTCTTTAACAATGCAATATTACAAATGTGAAAAATGTAAATAATATAGATAGTAACCGTATTATATATAACGTTCCTAGCTAGCTGGTGGTGCAGAAAAGCATGACAGCAAAGCAACAGATTCCAGGTGGCAGCAGCAAACCACAACAAATTTGACAACAGAAGACAATATCGTATAATTCATTATTATAATATAGATATTATTTTAAATAAAGTACAGAATTAATAAAAATATTAACTTTTCCTATTATTATTTGTCTTTTTTTTATAACGGCCTGGGGTGATCAAATTCAGAGCTACATTCAGCCGGTTACTACTAAATATATGTAACCAGCGCTCTACATTCTAGGCAGCGATTTTAAACCGATGTGCCGTGAAGGGTCTACAAATATGCCGCGGGAGTTGGGGGATGGTGGAAAATAAGTGAGAAAAAATTTAGGAATAAAAAAAATTGTCGAGGTAAATTTTAAAAGTGCTTTACTGTATATTTTTCATAAAAATGAAAACAATGATAGCTTAATAAAAAATTACATTTAAAAATAGCATTTTTAAAAAATAGCAGAATGATTAAAATTTTAACTATTGAATTTTTAAACATAATATTTGATATTTTACGATAAAATCTCTTCGCGTTGTTCAGTGTGCCGCAGTTGAAAAAGTTTGAAAATCGCTGTTATAGACCGATTTTAATATTTAACTAATTGTTAAAAAGTCTTCTAGAAAAAAAATTATTTTTTCATATGCTATTTTGAAATGCTTAAAGATGTAGGTTTAAGATTTGTCATCAAAGTTATCTTCTATTAAATTTCCCTATTATTGAATGTCATATAAATTTATTAAATAGTTCAATAGTTATTAAGGGAAATCTTAGAAATTTGTACATCCGCTATTTTAAATGGATGAAGAGCTAGGGCTAATTAATGATATTAAGAAGTTTACTTTAATAATTTAATCCACTTATTGAATTTCATAAAAATTAATCGAATAGTTTTTAAAAATTATTAAGAAAAATCTCCATAGTTTGAATATTAACCATTTTTGTAAAGTTGAAGATAAAGAGTTAATTAATTAAGGCATAGTCAAGATTATCTTTAATGACTTGATTTGTTTACCAAATTTTATACAGGTACATACATGTACAATTAATTTTTGTCTGTTAATGAGTTCGATTTATAAAAGTAAAAAAATATCAGAAATTCGAATGCTTGCCATTTTTAAACAGTTGAAGTTATAAGATTAAAAGATGCAATTTCAAGGTCATCATGAAGATAGAATATTCCTATTGAATTTAACGAAAAATTGTTTATTAGTTTATCAGACAAATTTCATTATGATCTTATAAGCCTATAAAAATTAAGAGTATAGGCCTATGTATTAATACAGTATATAAAAATATTTAACCATTGGCAATATATATATTTATTTAAGGAAATTATATTCGTATTAATATAAATGTTATATTGTTTTCATATACAGTCGATTCCGCTTAATTGGGTCACCGGTTAATTGGGGCAGCCGCTTAATTGGGCAAAACCTCAAAGAACGGAAACCAAACTAATAAACTAATACATAATTAAACCGCTTAACTGGGACAACTTTTCGCTTAATTGGGATTGTAACAGAAAAGGAATTTAGCAATTTTTAATATATTTTAGGGATTTTTCGAAAGTATGTCACTCTGGCAACATAATATTTGGCAACATAGCGTGATGCGAATCAGTTATCTATCGTCGTGAGTCTGGCAAATATGCGTCTGCTTAAGAGTTTATCATTACTATATACTGTACCTAGTAATATTCATTTACAGCGTCGATTTTATTTAAAATTTTTAAATTTTTGCCAAGATGCCAAGAAATTTTTCAAGTAAAATTGCTGGGTTGGATAACATTAAAAGCCAGCCATTTAATACAAACCATCGTAGATTCGCTGATATAACTGGGGTATCAAAATCTACCATAGCGCGTCTCCTACAACAAGAAAATCAACTGTGTGGAAATCTACCATAGACGCATCTCCTACAAAAAGAAAATCAACTGCGTAAATAGTGGGCATTACAGAAAGAAATTCCGGAAACATCCAAAAAAAAGCGTGATGGAAAGGATCCAGAAGTCAAAGAAGCAGCTACCATAGACGCGTCTCCTACAAAAAGAAAATCAACTGCGTAAGGAGAGGCATTACAGAAAGAAATTCCAGGAACATCCAAAAGAAAGCGTGATGGAGATCCAGAAGTTGAAGAAGCATTAGATCAATGGATTTCTATAGTTAAGAAAGAACTCGAAGAAATATTAGATCAATGGTTTTCTATAGTTAGCAGGCAAGGCGTGAATATCAGCGCCCAGTGTAGAAGAAGTCAGAAGAGATCGCTAAAAACCTAATAATTAGGTACCTATTTTTAAAAAAGCATTAAAATAGGTATCTAATTATTATTTTTTACCTACTTATTTATTTACCTACCTATTACATATTTTATTTTAGAATTTATTATTAGTTCGCTTAATTGGGCCAAAATGGATTAGTCCCAACGTGTCTCAATTAAGCGGAATCGACTGTATATATAAATAGGATGATTCAAAAAGGTTGTGCCAAAATTTATAGACCTGTAGAGGATAAAATTCTGAGTAAAAAAATTTAATCACTTTTTTGATTTGAGACTCCATTTAAAAGATATAACGCGTGAAAGTTTTGTGGACGTCATTTCCGTTTTGATATACATGAGTCAAGAAACATTGAAAAAGTTAAGTACTGAAATTAAATTTATTGATTTAAATGAACAAAATTGCAAATTAATGCAACTTTAATTAATTAATAATGTTAGATGAAATATTCGATGTTTGCAAAAATAACTCTGGACGGACATCTGCGTTGCGGAAAACTTCTCCTGTACAGACGTTCCGTCGCTCTACTATTCTCATTGTTGCGCCCATAAATGAGGTGCATATCTGTAATAATTCTGCATAAGAATAGTGATCCATAACCCTCTCAAAAATATTATAGTAAGCAATACACGAGTATCAAACCAGGAAGAGTTAATTTAATTTAACATTCGAAAATGAATTTTGCGTTTGTAAAACAATTACGTTTCATTTAAATAATCGGTTGCTAATTTAATAAACAATGTGTTCTCGATACTCTAATGTTTTTAGATAGTTTTTAAGTAGTAAAATTTGTATATGATTTTTAAAAATGCAAATAAACATATTTTTAAAATATTTTTTGATTGAACCGGAAATGACGTCACAAAACTTTCACGCCTTATATGTTTTAAACGGAATCTCAAATAAAAAAACGTGACTAGACATTTTTATTCAGAATTTTATCCTCTACAAGTCTGTAAATTTTGGCACAAACCTTTTTGAATCACTCTGTATATATAAACAATATAAAATTTATATTAATACGAATATAATTTTCTTAAATAATATATTTCAAATGCTTAAATATTTTTATATACTGTATCCATTTTAATAATTTATATAATTTATATACTAATGAATCAATAAAATACTTATTAATTAAAAGATTAAAAGAAATAATTAAAAATAGTGTATTTGCAATCTATGACAGTAATTTTCTTTACTTCAACAGTAAAGAAAAGTAAAAAGTTGTCCCTTGAAGAAAATCGAAAGATAATGTGCATAACAATGTACTGGATATGGCACAAACAAATTTTTCTTGAAGACCATTTAGATTAGAACTTTCTTAGTAGATAAAAATTGATCCTGTTAAATTCAGGAAAATAGAGTAACTACTGCATTTGTTTGTGGTCAGTGCTGACCTTGAATGTAAAAGAAGTTCTAAGAGATCCCACCTGCTATGGTTCGTAATTATAGCAAACTCAGTGATTCACTATTGGCTGTTTTAGTTTTAATTAAGGCACAATTATAATATCAAATTATTAACGAATTACAACATTCTTTAATATTAATTAATGAAATTTAATTATAAACTGAATCATTATTTTTGTTATATAATGTAAATTATGAAAGCTATTATTAAATTATTTATTTTATTATGAAAATAATAAAATAAATAATTTTTATATTCACAACAGTTAAATCTTTCGCTGGATTATATGCTATTTTTTATCTAATATTTGATGGAAACGTCTAGATGATAATTAATACTTTATATTATTTTTAATTACATGAAATTCAAATTGCTTTTTAAGGAATATTTTTAATATATAATAATTGATATATTATTTACGGCATATACAGTATATTATGGATTTCAGTTTTTCTGGTCTAAATTTTTAGATAGATTTATATCATATTTTCATTAATCTAAATTTACTTAAAGTATGTACAATTATAATTTTTCATTATTTTACGTTGTACATTATATTTTTATGTTTATTTCAAAATAATAACTTTATTTAGTTTTTACTTTATTTAGTTTTAACTTTATTTTATCCAAAATAATAACTTATTAATCCAAAGTTAAAAAAGACAGAATCTGTCTTTTTTAACTTTGGATTAAGTATTATGCTTTCAGACTATTTGTTTTACTTGAAATAAATTTCAATTAGAGAAACAAAAGTTAAAAACAGAAAAAACAAATTTTAGTAAGCATCATTTATTTCTTCAATTTTATCCTAATTTGCAAAAGCAAATTTATTAAGAATATGCTTTTCTACTTAGAATCATTTCTATATAAAATAATACTATATCATATTCTACATATTTAGTTTCAGGTTATAAGATTTTATAAAATAATAAAATTGAATAAAAGTTACTCAAATTTTCTTTTAAGCATATTAATCGATTTTTTTAAATAATCGATCGATGAAAGAAAGAAATTAAAAATAGATTACAATAGATAATGAAGAGGAATTATATAAAAAGCATAAAAATTATATTTTAATTGGATATTGGTAAATATTTCAAAATATTTTTCCATGTTTTTCTTTTGATAGGATTTCGGATAATGAAAGTTAATACTAGCATATGAATTAACTATTTTTAAATAGTATATTATTTACAATTTATTTTTGTATTTTAATTATTATGATTATAATAACTGATATCATACATTTGTTCAATTTGATAAAGTTTACATTTGTTTATTGCATAAGGATGAAACATCCAAATAATCTGTTATAAGCCTTTTCTATACAGATGGCTAGCTAATTAAACTCTTTAATCAGCTAGCCTATAAAATATTAATAAGAGACAACAATTAAATTAGTTATTATCTCGATAATTTATCAAATTTTCAAATAATAAGTAAATAAATAAAAATAAAAAATAAAGTTCTAAATTAGACTAACACAAATCGCTAACATTCGTGTATTTTAATCTTATTTACGAGTATTATTTTCAGATTAGAATCAAGAATTTATTCATTTTTTTAACTTGCAGACAAAAAAAATTGAAGAAAATTTTTGTGTTTAGATATTTCAATATTTAAATTAATTTAAAATAAAAACAACTTTTATTTTGGTCATTAATTATATTATGTACTATCTTAATTTAATGGTCGAGACTTTTGTTGAGCGATTTACTTTTCCGATTAAATTAATTAAGATTTAAAATAAAATATCAAATTTTTTCCACACAACAGAGTACTACAATTTATTCAGGAAAAATTCATTAAGAAACCCCTTTGGAATTCTATGAAAAGTTCCAAAAGTCTTTATAGCATGATTTAATTTTCATGTTTGATGATTTTATTGAATTCACGTTTTTTTGAACCTTGAGTATACATTTAAAAGTGGCCTAAAGCAGCGGTTCTTAAAGTTTTCCATTGCGATTCACTTTGTAATCCAGCGATTTTTTTGTCCATATGCATATTTATATCTGATAAGATATAATATAATATTTAATGTTACTATTTAGAAGAGATTGTAGTTTTCTACTTGAAGAATCCAGAATTAAATTCTCATTCGTTTTTACGAACGGTTTAGTCCTGAATTGTTGTTCCTCATTCTTCATCACACTTAGTCGATCCCTTAATGGACCTGCCAGCAGTGATATGCTCTTAATTGTGCTGTCACATTAACACACCTGGTGTCAATTCGGTGGTCTTAAATTTTAACCTAAAACCTAATCACAATTTATAAAGCATGCTTGCAAAATTTTTATTTTTATTTAGTAAAATTTCACTGAATATAGCAGACTACTTAGAAATATATAACGTAAGATATTTCCAAAAAATGAATCTCACAGGCGTTAAATTATTTTATGGATTATTAGCTATTTGTTTATTTGTTGCAATCCAAATTTAATTTGCCATGATTCAAATGGAATTCATTATAAATATTAATATTGCAATTTATGAAGTTAGCATTAGCCCTTTATAATTTTCTGTTATATCTCGTAATATAGAACTAGGCCTAATTATAACGCAAATCTTGTATATAAACCTAATTAAATCTGTTTATGACGATTAATTTGATTAAAAATAAGGATATTCTAAATCAGGGCTATCCAATCCGCGAGCTGCATGTGGCCCAGTGCTGTAATGAATGCGGCCCAATATAAAATCGTAAACTTCCTTAAAACAATTTCTGAATGAAAAGAAGTCTAAGTTTATTATGCTATAACATTTTTATCTATTTATCATAGTGGATATCATATATTGTATATTATTTACTAATTTTTTTGCTTAACAACTATTGTTAGAATTAGTATAGTTTATGTGCAGCCCAAGATTATTATTTTTCTTTAAATGTAGCCCAAGGAAACTAAAAGGTTGGACACCTCTGCTATACAAAATATTATAATCACTGTTAGTAAACAATCAGTAATCATTACTGTTATCATTTAATAGTACTGTTATGTAAATTATATAAATGTGTTTTGTTTTATAAAATAGGATGAAACAACAACAGAAATTGTTGTCATTCATGCAGATGATATTGAAGATAATAAAAATAAAGTTATTTGCTCACATGAGAAGGCAGATGGTGCATTTGCCTGCCAATGGTGCCAAAAAAAATTTCCTAATAATTCACAAGGTATTAAATTTTTATGTAAAAATCAAATATAGTAGAAATCATATATGATAACACTTGTTATAATAATGTTGGCTATTATTATCATGAAAATACTTTATATAAACTATTATTATTAGATATATTTGATAATAGAAGATTGTTAAAAATTAAGAATTTTATTAAAAACTTATCTTATATAAATCATGATTAAATATTAATGTAGCAGTTATCATTTCATCATTCTATTGTAATGTAAAATTGCAAAAAATTAAATTGAACTTTAATATATAAATTATTTACTAAAGCACTTTCAGGCATTCTTCACCTATCATCATCATTTGCAATTATTATAAAACACATGAGTAAAATCACACATTAAAATATTTATGTATTTGAAATATAAAGTTTTAAGTGTATATAAATGAATGAGAAATTACTTAAGTATTATGAAACCTCAATTATTCAAAATCCACTTTGTTTTGAAACAGTTATCCAATTTTTGTTCCAGCAATGGCCCAAAGAGTTTGATGCTCTGAGCCAACTTAGTTGTTGATACCCTTATATTATTGTTATACCAAAAATGGTTTCAAAACTTAATTTTTTTAATTTATGAATTATGTAATTTATTAGTGGAATAGAATTTACCTATCCTCTTACCATGGTCACTTACATGTCATAAGAAATGACTAAAGAATATCTTTCTTCCATTAATGGCCTGCCATAGTTCTTATAAGATTCATATTCTTTTCTTTATGTTTTCCTATACCCTTCCCACTTTACTTTTCTTCAAAGGGTTCTGAATATGCTCTCTATCTCTTTCAATAAATGTATAATTTATCAGTTTTAGTTCCTGACAATTTAATTTTTATTTTAAATAATTGCATAAATATGTTTTTAATATTCTATATAATTCATTTTAAGAATTCAGAGAACTAGTCTCAATTTGATTTTTATGTAAGATTTATCTTTTGACATTGAAAGTATTTGAAATAAAAATAACTTTTGCAACAAAACTATATTTATAATTTAAACAATTCAGTTCTAATAAAATCATAATATTTTCTATTAAATATCATTTAAAAAATAATAAATATTCTATAATAGACAATAAAATATAAAATTTATAAGTAAAAAATATCATTTAATATAACATATATAACTGTTTTCTGCAGTCCTTGAAGAAGTAATCAAAAAAATGGATTGGGATAAAACTGGTCTCTTAAAAATTATTACCTTTCCTATTTTCATTTTCTAAAATATTTCTTATTTTAGTGAGATTACTACATTTCTTATTTCTATTTTCTAAAATATTTCTTATTTCAGTGATTAAAACTTCTTGCATTCAATGATTTAAAAATTTCTGAATGAAAAGAAGTCAAAAATTATTATACTACAATATTTTTATTTCAGTGATTAAAACTTCTTGATCTGCTCAATGATTTTAAAAATTCTGATGAAAAGAAGTCAAAGATTTTAGTTATGACATTTTTGCTTATTTGTCATAGTAGATATCATATATTGTACATTATTTTTACGAACAGTTTTTGCATATTTGTCATGGTGGATATCATATATTGCACATTATATTCTAACTTTTTTGATTAACAACTATTGTTAGAATAGTTGTTAATCAAAAAATTGTCAATATATAAAAATGGCCCAAGAAAGCCAAAAGGTTGAACATCCCCGTTTTAGATCAAATTCGATTATGACTAGGCCATTTTTATTCTCATAATTATAGATAAAATTATTATTTGAAGAGTATAGAATGTTATTTATTAAGAAAGCTTCACAATGCTCATGGTGAAGTATGTGATATAAATAATTATTATTTTAAAATTATTTCCGGATATTTAAACCAATTTTAAATATTGCATATTTTATAGCAGCGTTTTTCAATAATTTTTACCGTTCCACACAGTATATTTGTTTTGTAACGATACCGCGACCAAAATATTTATAATCTGTTTAGAAACCATTTAGCTATAATGTCACAAAACATTAAAAATTTTACGCGAACAATAGGATGAGAAACTTTGATCTACATTGCTGTATTTATACCTGTATATTGTTTAAATTTTAATCTTATTAGATTTTCTATATAAAAACTTTAATGTATAGTGAAAAATATTCCAATATAAGGAATTCTGAATTTTATTATTTTAATATAACAATATTTTCTATTTACCATATTTTTATTAATATTGTTGTTCTTAAAGTTGTAATGCCTAAGATTTACTTTTGAATATCAATATTTTGGACTTTTGACAATAAAATCTACAATACATAATTTTGAATGAAATTAGAGAATTATATAATTAAATCATGAAATTACTGTATAGTATATGAAAAACAATTTTCATAAAATACATAAAAATTTGGTGAAGGACGGGAATCACCGGACCGGGCCCAGCACCCCGAAAAAACTTTTTAGGAAATACCATACCCGGATTGTAAACCCGGGTCCTTCTTTGCCGAGAGTGTACCACTCGGCCATCCGGCCGTCTCTAATAACTTTTGAACTGTTCGGTAATTTTTATAAAATTCAACAGAGAAATCATGCCTTTCTTTTTTTTATTAAATGCCGCTTTCCAAATGACTGTTTCTAAGAGGAGTAAAGCCACATTGAATATGTTTATATATATATAGGATTATGAAATAATCTTATTAACATAATTGTCCCGTTTTTCATTTTTCATTATTAACTTTATATGTCGTAATTTTAGGATTTAGAGTCGTTCATATTTTGTTTATTTTAATCAGCCTGAACAGTTATGACTAATTGGCATGAAACGAGTTTAAAAAAAAAAATCAAGAAAAACATGTTAATTCGCCACGAGTGTCCCGTGTTTTGTTTTATAATTCTGCTCATTCTAGCTTATAAGATCACTATGTTGCTTGTCTATGTCTTTACTAATAATTTTTGAATTATTTGACTGATTTTTGTAAAATTTAAAAGATGGTCTTTATATCTTTTTTTTTATGTCGCTTTCCAATCAGAGATTATTAAACGGCGAGCATTCCAATGTCAATCAGAGATCGTCTAAATTTCGTGATGGGGTCTATCGTCAGGTGAAAGATGAGATTTAATGAACTGGGCTGGACCCTTTCTGAAAAGTTTTATAGGTATGGGATCCCAGAATTAAATCCAGGCTTTCAGTGGGTAGCCAGTTCTTTCACCACGCGGTACACTTAACAACGTACTCAGACCATTAAAGCCAAATTTTAAGTAACTTTTATGAAGCCTATAGATTCATCTGTTCAAAAATAATAGATATTCAATCTTCTGAAGTTACTCTATAATAAAAGATTAAATTTTTATTTTATAAAAATTGTTAAAATCAAATAATAAATGTGTTTAAAATCAGATAGTCATGACTTTTAATATATTTAACAGAAAAGCAATTCTGTTTGGTTTAAAAATCTCTCCAGTTATTATCTTTCTTTAGATAAAAATTAATTTCCTATTTCCTGTTCTGCAACTGCTAATTATTCTAATATGTGATATTTATACCATTTTCACGGTATAGCTGTTAAAGCAGGAGTACATATAGTTTACCTGCATGGCTCTGGGGATGAGTAAGGAATCAAATTCAAAAATTTTCAATTCTCTTTGGGTCAGGGCTCATTTTAATTATTTATATATATATCGTAATTATTCAGTTATTTTCTCATGTACACATATCAAAAGGTTTATGTACTTCGAGACTAAGTACTTGTTTGTAAATAAGTCTTTAGAAATATTTTAATGATTAAAATTACAAATGCAAAGAATCATAATTCATTATACAAATATTCAGTGCATAAATATACAAATTAAATTTTTAATGGGATGTTTGAGGTTTTTGTTGATTGCTTTCTATAAAAAACACGACTTTTCAAATAATTTTCAGTCTCGAACTTCAATTACTTCTAGCCATCTAGATATAAAACTCACGGACTGATATGTTGGTAAATAAAATATAGAACGAGAGAGTTTTAGAAATAATTTAATGATTGCATTAGTGAACTAATACGAGGATATTACGTGTCTGCAGAACTGAAAGGGGCAATACGATCATCGTAAAATATCTTTAATGAAATTATATCCGTCATATCAACGCATGAAAATTTTTGCACTTAAATTTATCTAGCGTAGTTAAGAAAAGTTGGCATGCCAGATAACTTTCGGCGGGCGACATGTTTGTCAATGCTGTGGTTGTTTGGGATTGGACATGGGATTTGAAAGTTATTATTTATATAAATTAATTTCAGTAAATATTGACCAAGCGGCATTGGGTATGCCAGCTGGTATTTAGTAATAATAATTACATAACAATGTTATTATAGTATTGATGATAAAACTACCAAACTATTTACTGTAATAGATTTTTGTGACATTCGTTGAACAGATAAATATCATTGAAAATGATATATATTTTAATTATTCCAAAATAAAAGACAAGTTCGGAAATTAGACGATCTGTTCTTTTCAGAAGTGCTTATTCATACTTACAAGTTAGTACAATAGTTAGATTAAGAACTTGTGATTTAATTTTTATATATTTCATATTTTATATGTTCAAATGAAAAAAAAAAAATAAGATTTTATACTATAAAAAAACCCCAAAATTCTTTAAAATTTTGAGATATTTTCAGCAATTCAAAATTTTGAAATATGGTACCTTTTATTTGTTTTATATGAAAATGCAATAAAAGTGCTCAATAGAAATCGATTACAGCCAGAGAATGTAATCGATTTTTTTGTGTACCGTTCGAATCTTTAATATTCGATTTATTTTTATAGTATCTTTCTTGCGAAGGTTATTTTTTGCATTTCTTATTCTCCTGTTTTTTTTTTTGTTCTATTCAAAGATTTATGCGTCGCATTCTCGAAAAGAAAGATTATTTTTTTCTGTCCATTAATCAAGTTTATTGAATTCTTTTAACGTTATAGATATCGAAATTAATTCAAGATTAAAGATTAATGCAATTAGACTGCCGAATAAAGTTTTAATTTAATCGGCCGCGTTTATAAATTTTATCATTAAAATATCACCTCGGAGAGGAAAAAAAAAAAATCACAAGCGAAGAAGATCTTTAAAAATATTTTTGAAATTTATTAAATCACAAATTAATTTTAAATATTTTACGAAAATATTTTAATTAATAATATATTTTTAAAAAATCTTTACGTTTTTTTTTTCTTTTTAAGCGTGATCTGAATTTCTGTATTAATTAGTCGGAAGAAGAAAATTTCTGCTGTACTTCTAACCGATTACACACCAAAAATTTTCAGCTAGCTTTAGAAATACTAGATATCGTTTTATCTATGTTAATTCTAGTCTGGCATTCCTTAACGAGTATGCTTCAGCAAACTGATGCGCTTAAATGAGTTGCAGAGGCGCCTGCAAATTTTCTCATAAATTTTAATTCGTTGTTATATTATACGAGATAAGCTATCTAAGAAGATTTAGAGAGGATTTTATTGCCTGCACCTTATAAGAAATTCTAATTAATTCGATTAATTTGCCTTGAGATCGGAATGAAAGTCTTTAGACGTTTAAACTAACCCATTAGAATATACTGTTCTTCAGTTTAAATGTCGATAGAGAAGGAAGAAAAAACTTTATAAAAAGTTCATATTTTCTTTTTATCAGAAAGTTTAGCTCATCGGTCGATAAAAAAATTGAAGATCGGTTTGTACTATTCATCGAAAATAGTACAAACCGATCTTCAATTTTTTATCGACCGATTATTTAAACTACAATATCTGTTAATCGAAAAGAAAATTGAAGGAAAGAAAAATGTCTTTTTTTTTTTTTTAAGTTTGGTAACTTTAAAATAATTTATATTATATTAACTAAGCTGATTCTTATAATTAAATCTGCTTTAGTTAAGATAGTTTATTTAGTCTACTGTATTGACAAATCCGTATGCGAAAGGTTTATTGCATTATCCCTAATTTTGTCTAGATAAAGCACTAACCAAACATTAACCTTACATATCAGATCCGAGACAGACATTTTTCCGATACGTATGGATCTGATATATATCTAAATATATCCAGTAGTATAGCTAAATATTTGTCGTTTGCGTGTACAGAATTTAATAAACAAATCTGAGAATTTATTCGAAATAATGTGTAATTATTTATATGATGTTATTTATAAAAATTAATTAATTTTTATTGGAATTTAACGAAGAAAATTACAGTATATCAGGTATAACGAAAGAAATAACGAATTTCGAAAAATCTAATTTAATGTTTTTTCGTTTTTTTACAGAAATAATCTATTGTTTTGAAAAAAGAAACTCATTAGTATAATTGTATTTTTTTATAATATTAATAGTAAATATGTTGTAGATAGAAATTTGAATATCAAATTATGAGTCTGATGTCTCCACATAATAAAATTCATGATGATATTTTAATGGATTATCACTAATCATTTTCTTCCTAATTAATGAAATTATAATACTCATTATTTTAGCATTTAATGTTTTAATTTTCTGTATTTTATTCTTTTTTTATTGTTTTTGGGTAAGTCTACCGAATAAAGTTTTCTTCGTCTTCTATAACGAGTTATTCGGAAATCGATTTTTTTATATTCCTGAATAATATAATATATATGCAAATAAGTAATTTTTTTAGAATTTTAACATATATATAAACATTTATCTTATATTTTAAATTGATTTTTAAAAAGACAGTTTTTATTGACTTTAAAGAATCAGATTTTCCGTCATAGGGATGCCGAAAGCATGCTTCAACAAGGATATTTTTCTGGATATCTTTACGATGCATACAATTATTCAAGTTCTCTTTCAAAAACTGCACTATAAAAAGCGCTACAGCAATGGTTCGATTCCTCCAGAAGACATAACAACTTTCAATAGATAGCTTCGATCCTCAATCAAATTTTTGTTGTTGCTATGAAGCTTAGCATTGAAGTGTATCAATAACTAATGTACGCTAAATGCCTCCAGCATGATTTACTGAGCTTTACAGAGTACTGTAAATTAAAATAATGCAGTTTTTAAGTACAGGGTGTCCATAAAAGAATGTCCCTGTTTCAATGGTATATTATAACAGTTTAATTTAGACTATTTGCAACAAATTATACATCAAATTGAAGGTAAACTAACCTAGTTTTTCTTACAAATGTTAATATGTGCACCTTTAGTTATACGGCACACATCCAACCTATAGACCAATTCTTCCCATGCTTTGGTTAACAAGTCCGTACAAAGAGATTCCAATGGGATCTTGTTGCCAAATAAGGTTTACAGGTTCATCCTCTACTAATTGGGGAAAGAGCCATTCTTGTAACATAGCCAGATAAGCCACTCCTGTTACGGTAGCTTCAGCGAAACAATATGGTCCGTACACTTGACGTCGGAACACAGCACAGAAAACGTTTAATTTTGGGGAATCTCTTTTGTGTTCTACAAGTTCATGAGGATGTTCTGACCCCCAGATACGAACATTATGGGTATTTACTGAAATTACAGATTCATTCTTAGCAAATTGCAAGACACAAAACGATTTACGCTCAGGAGTCGCCATTTTGCTTACGTGGCGCTGCAAGCGAGAAAACAACAAAGCAGTACTCGCGCATGCGCTTATCTAAAACTGTTTGAGTTACTCTTTAATTGTGACCTTGAACCAACACTCTACAATGCTTACAGTTGATACTATTAAAATTTATAACTGGGACATTCTTTTATGGATACACTGTATATTTATTAACAATAAATCGTCAATTCTTTTGCGGCTTAAAAATCTCTTCAGTTTATGATCTCTCTTGGGATCAAAATTAATTAGAGTCGTGTTTCCCTTTCTTTAACCGCTAATTATTTTAGTATGTATATATTTAATCTCATTTAAATGTAAAAATACCTCTGAAGTCACGACTGGACGAGATAATTAGAATTTTTTTAATCAATTATCGATATTGGAATTAAATCACATTAATTAATATAATTTCGATTTTATCATAGCGAAAGCAAAAAAAAAAAAAGTCAAGTTATCCATTAGCATTAATAATCATAATTAAATAAGTAAGATTACGAAATTACAAACAATTAAATTAACTTAATTAAATTCGAAAAGTTACTTTTGATCCTCGCGGTTTAATTTCGAAGTCATTAAGTACAATTTTCACTAAAAGGCGTTTAAATTTAAACAAATTAACGTTTATAACAATTTTAAAATCATCCCGAAAGACAATTTTCTTTATTCAAACCGTTCCAAATATGTCACCTTTAATCGCATTTCCGTCTTCTCCAGTAAGTAAATAACAGTAAAATTAACGACGAAACGATAATTAAAATAAGTCACCATTGTTTAAGTTTTAATTTTAGTCATCTGTTATTTTTTTTTTTTTCTGCATCCGAAAAGATAGAAGGGGAAAAAATATTGATTTAAAACACGATTTTTTTTTCTTCTTATAACTCGGATCAAATTCCAAAATCGCGTTTTGTAAAATGTATTGGAGTGACAAATATCCTTACAATTCCTTCATAACCGATATCCTTCTGATGGATGGAAAAATTTCATATATTCTATATTTTCTATATAAAAACCATCTTGTTAGATTATTTTATTTGGTTGAAATGAAAAATATTAAATCGTTTCATCCGTGCAATTTTATTTATTTTTTTTTATTCTTTCATTTAATAGAAATTGTGGGAAGCGTTGAGGTACGGATTGGAGAAATCCCTGCAGAACAAGATGACGAGAGAGGTGAATCAAGCCTGGTTTGCAGTATTTAAATACATATCATGGCACGTTATCAAAGGGATGAGGGACACTTACGCCAAAGGAATAGAGTGACGACCACAGAAAAAAAAGTTTTCTTTTTTTTTCTTCTGTACAAAAATAAATTTACATTTTTAATTGTATTAAAAATAAAATAAAAATAGGTCTCGTTCCCTTTATTGACTCAAATTTTTATTGTTAATTGAGTGTGAAAAACTAGTCCATAAAGTGAATTTCGAACTCTTAAGAACTGATATATCTTAACAGCTGATCAAAGATGCCGAAGAAGAACGTTAGCTATTGGTTGAAATCGGTTTACTAACGCGAGATGTGATTGGCTAAAAGCAACTATAAATTTGCAGCGGGTAATTGAAAAATCTGCTATTTTGGATTTCTTTTGGAGAACTATATTTGAAAGTTTCTGCTAAAGATCTAAGAAAAATTTTGCAACTGATTTGAAAAAGGTTTTTGATTCAGTAAGTATAAAAAATATTCTTGCAATTTATTTTATTATTTAAGCATCCGTTACTATCGCGAGTTTAATTTTAAATACTGTACGTAAGATAGACAATGCACGCAGCTTTTCGCATGTTTTCGTATTGCAATGCACATTAAACCTTGTTATGGCATTAAATATAATTGCAAAAATTAATAACAACAAAATATGCAAAATCCTAACCAAAAATATTGCATTATAAATCAATTTAAATCTTAAATTTGTACGTAAAATAGGTCTTTGTCGGTTCGGCGTACTATCTCAGTTATATCGGTTCAGATTTAATTATGCATCCGCACGGTTAATCAAAAATCTATATTAAAAAGTCGCGATTTGCTTGTTGCTAATACCTTGCAATTTAGAATATTGCTGCAAATTATCAAATTTTGCAAGTATTGTCCGGCACGCGATCTCGTAAAAATTGGCCATTAACTTTCCGAATGCATCGAAATTTTAATTGCATTAAATTTTATTTTATTAATAACACTCATTGATGATATAGATTAGGGGTGGACAACCTCCAGCCCGTGGGCCACATTATTTTATTATATGTAATACCAACGCTATGTATACTTACATATCTGTACCCTCTCTTTTTTAAATAAATACTATTATTAACAATTGTTTTTGTTTTGGCCCGTGGCCCACCATAAATTTTTCTATACGGGCCCCTACAAAAAAAGGTTGCCTACCCCTGATGTAGATCGTCAAAAAAAAAAAAAAAATCGGATGAGAAAATGTTAGCCATTAAATCGTGCAATAGAAACTACCTAATTTTCCTGGTTAAAATTGTTATTTTAGGAATTAATGACTTCGATAATTATTATAAAATATAAATTTCCTGGAGGTAAGTTAATTTTTTTAAGTTTTGATTGCAAGTAATTTTTTTTTCGTTTCTTTGCCATCCACACGTGTTGTTAAAAGTGCCCGAATTCGCCCGAAATTCTGATCCTATTGAAACTACCGTTAAATATGATAATTTCTAAAATACTCGGGTCATTATTTACGTATTTGGGTAAGTCTTTCAAATGCAAAGTGGCAAATCATGCATTGAATAGATTCTATGTGATTTCAGAAAGGAAAAAAAGCATAAATTGAATTCAGGATCACTAGTAAGTATCGATACGAACATTAAATTCAAGATAGGATTCCTGAAGCATTCTGTATAACTTTAACATTTTTGGTCTTCCAAAAAAAGTCACAGAAGGAAAGAGATTTGACTCAGGTGTGAATTTTTCACACGGACCTTGTAATTTACCGACTTTGTGCTGAAAAAAATGTCTCAATAGGCATGGACAATATTATAAATAGATATATCACACGCTTTATTTCCGTTTGGAAAAAAAACCTTACACGGTTATGGAATGGTATTATAAGCGAAATTTTATTACAGTTTTAATCCTATTTTCAAAATTTACACATATTACAAAGCGTTAATTAACTTAAAACGCTTCAATGGACATACATAATTAGCTGCATTTTTAGAATGAAGGGATGGCTGGGATCAAAGTAAGCCGCTAAGTATTTTCATAGGGGGAACTCGTCTAACGGACTAGGAGAAAATCTCCTGAGATTAATAAATAGCTGTAAATTAATAACTGTAATATATTTTAAAGATTCCGAAACGTTTTGATAAAAATAAAATTTTTCTCAATTTATAAATTTTTAATAAATTTGAAACGAAATCTTAAAATTTTCAGATGAAAATAATTATCGTCTCCGTCTCAGAAAAAGCGGTACAATTATACTCGATTAGTGCGAGTTCGAATAACGAGATATTCGATTAGTGCGACTTATAAAAATGATACCGTTTTTCACTTAGAATTTCGATTAGTGCGACTTATAAAATTGATACCATTTTTCAGTTAGTGTGAGTTTGAATAATGCGATATTCAATTAGTGCAACTTATAAAAATGATACCGTTTCGAGCAAATATTCGATTAATGCGAGTTGTAAGTATAGACCAGTCTTACTAACAAAGGTCTGTGATTAATGCGAATTGTAAGCATAGACCAGTCTTACTAACAAAGATCCGTCCCCTTTTAAATTAATGCGAGTTATAAGCATAGACCAGTCTTACTAACAAAGCTCTGTCTCCTTTTTGCATTCTTACTAACAAAGCTCTGCCTCCTTTTATGATGTCAATTAACAAATTTCGTTAATTTTTGGTTAGTAAAACTGGACAAGGAGCAGTCCAAGAACAATAGTTAATTTTCGGTTAGTAAAACCGGACGAGGAGCAGTCCATGAACAGTCACATAATTTTCAGTTAATAAAACCAGACGAGGAGCAGTCCAAGAACAGTCACTTGCTCCGTCTCCTTTTATGATGTCAATTAACAAATTACCGTTAATTTTTGTTTAGTAAAACCAGACGAGGAGCAGTCAAAGAACAGTCACTTGGCTTTGAAGGGCAGTAAAACTGGACGAGGAGCAGTCCAAGAACAGTCACTTGGCTTTCAAGTCTTTTATGATGTCAATTAACAAATTAATGTTAATTTTCGGTTAGTACCATTTTATGATGTCAATTAACAAATTAATGTTAATTTTCAGTTAGTAAAATCGGACGAGGAGCAGTCCAAGAACAGTGCTTGGCTTTGAAGGGGTGAAACATCAGAAAGATGGGCTTTTTGCCGTTCAAATTTTCGGTTAGTAAAACCGAACGAGGAGCAGTCCAAGAACGGTCACGGCTTTGAAGGGATGAAACATCAGAAAGATGGGCTTTTTGCTGTTAAAGATTTTGAAGGGGTGAAACATCAGAAAGATGGGCTTTTTCTGTTAACTGTGCTTTGAAGGGGTGAAACATCAGAAAGATGGGCTTTTTGCCATTAAATGTTTAACATTACTGTACTTTTGAAGGGGTGAAACATCAGAAAGATGGGCTTTTTGCCATTAACTGTTTTGAAGGGGTGAAACATCAGAAAGATGGACTTTTTCCGTTAACTGTTTGATTAGTAAAACCGGATGAGGAGCAGTCCAAGAACAGTCACTTGGCTTTGCAACACCAGAAAGATGGGTTTTTTGGCATTAGCTATTTAACATTATTATTTTTCAGCTTTGTTAGCGTATACATTTTCTCTTTTAAAAAGTGTCAAAATGGATAAAAGGAAGAACACTTTTGATGATGGTATGAGATGCGATTCCTGGTAAGTTATTAATTTAGATGGATGAAAACGATGTAAAACACAATTCCTGGTAAGTTATTAATTTAGATGATGAACAACAATGTAAAAGTGAAAATAAATATTTCTTAAATTAGTATTGCGGTTATTCATCGTGAGATTTGGCTAATGGCCGGAATCTCCACAAAGCAAAAACCAATTACCGTATTTTACATATAGTTAATACTTCGAATAGTGCGAGATTCGTGAACCAATTATTCGTATTAATTGAGGCCAACTGGCAAGAATCAACGTTAATGATGATGAGTTCGAGAGTCTCATATATTTAACTATACATTGAATGGTTAAATTTTTCAGAATTAATTTAGAAGTCAAAATAAATATTTTCAAAATAACTATGGTTTCTGCATATAATGCTAGAAACCATAGTTACCGCATTTAAAATCATAAGCATAACCTTGTTCTAACCAGAATTACAGAACCAAAATTGAGTCGATTAAGTCGAAATAATAATAATTTTATTATTTTTTTTTTCGTAAAATAAATAAAAATTAATCTACATTTTTTAAAATGATTTAGTTTCTTACTACAGAACTTCATTTTAGAAATTTCGAAATTACTCGCTTGAAAATAAGAATTTCTTTTAGGTTTTATTACTAACAATAATTTTTAAAAAGTGAAAAGAAAATTAAGGTATATAATAAGAGAGACGAAATACAAATGATCCATAGTTGAATAGAAATGATAACAATAAATTAACATTAATTCGAATAAGCATGCAAAACGTCGATCGATCAGAACTGATTTTGCTTTAATAAATCCACAATAATCATACGACGCTATTTTGTGAAATTTATAAAAGTAAAATTAAAAATAAATTCCTGTAATAATTAAAAAATTTCAATTATTAAAGAAAAATATGCAAATGTGTTACTAATGTAAAATATTCGGTTTTTTTCTGTATCAATTCACTGAAACCTGTGCTCTAGCCAGTTACTGACATTGATCATGCAAGAAGAAAGGTATTTTTTTCTATCATTATCAGAAATATCTTTTCATTTTTTTAATTTAATTTTTAAGATTTGATTCTGTTCCCAAGAGATAAACGAAAGACAAGAAACATTAAAATTAAAAATGAAAAAAGGTTGTAATAATCGGAGAATTCAAATATATTAATTTTTCTTTTTTTTACTAACTTTTTCTACATAATAGATTTAGAATGAAAGGAAGAATACTATATTCTTTCAAACAATATGCATTATATTTTAATAATTCCATTTAAATCAACAATTTAATGTTAAAGAAATTCTTTAAGTTTTTTTACATTATTCCAGAAACTATGGCTTTTAAACTATAATTTTATCTGTCCATAATTTTGTTAAATTTTTAAGAAAGAAGGCTGTAGAAACATCTATTTATTTTGAATTTATTTTACCGGTGAATGCGATTGTTTTGATCATTCATTCATTGTTCTAGGTTTAAAAATACTTAATTTTGGTAAACAGTTTTTGATAAACCCTTTCGTGTTTTATCAGGAAACGCGAAACTGCTTAGCAAATTCATTTTTCTCCTAATTAGTTATCCTCTCTGCATGTATACTATAAATGATATATAAAAATATCAAGTTTCCAATTTAGATGCATCTGTTAATTGATAAAATTAACTCAACTGTTCTTTGTATTTTAGTAAAAAGCCTAATAAAAAATAAATTTTTAAATTCGTAGAATATAAAAACGAAAAAAGAAAAAAGCTTTTTTTTATATTTTAATGCAAATGCACATTAAAGCTATGTTTAGACGATGCCTCTCTGCATGCAACGTTGTATGTAGAATGACGCATGCCTCAGTGTGCAACAGCCGCATGAGGTATGCAACTTTCCCCTTCGTGTTCACATGTGGAGGACATATTGCAGACAATACCGACACGAAAAGAGTTGTACGCTGCCGCTTTACACGCAGTTTACTGTTATCATTTCAAATGACAGAAGGAAAAGAAGAAAAAAGGAAGTGTTTTGACTCTCAAATATTTCGATCGAAGCGCTAATAACATCAATGTTTTGAACCAAGTCAAGTTAGATAGTTTCAGTCTTATAATAATTCATCCTACTATTACTATACTTGAAATCAATTAAAGCACTAAACGTAGGAGATGAAAAAAAAAGACATCTACATTTAGTGCTTTTGTTTTTTCATCTCCTACGTTTAGTGCTTTAATTGATTTCAAGTATAGTTTTGTCTTTTCAAAAAACTTACTAGAATGACTTGACGACGATAAATTTAATTTCTTCAATAAATTGAAGTGTTTTCTTCACACCTCAATCCATAAAGCAAAGAAAAATTTGCGAAAAAAGTTTAAAAATAATCAAAACAACAAGATGTTGCGAGACTAGTTGCACGTGTAACCCAACTAGGATGGCGAACACATGCGCCTTCTTGCACCTAGTATTGCAACAGATTTTGAGGCATGCGTCTTTGCATACCTTCTCGTGCGCCTAGTTGCATGCGTCTTGTTGCATGAAAAGTTGCACCGTCTAAACGTAGCTTAAGTTTATTTTTAATTACATTTAATAATATCCACATAAAATCTTGTGGATTAGAAATATTTTAAAACTGAAAAATATGCTTTTTTAATTTATTTATTATAATAGGGCCGAGTATATACATATTGCTGCCACTTATGTATAACATTTAAGAAGCTCCTTTTTTAAATGCATTTAATCTTTTTAATAACAGATGAAAAGCATTTTAATGTGTGGTCCTAAGCTAGTGGTTTGCCGCGGCACACTAATGTTTCGCCAAACTTTTGATGGTGTGCCACGAAAAATTAAGAATAAATTGTATGTATGTAATTGTATGAATCATATATATTAATAGTGAAACGTGGTTGGTTAGATATTCCTTTTGCAGTCGAACCACCCTACCGATTTCTATAAATAGGGTATCGTTAGAAAAATCTAACCCTCGAATTTCTGCGACAGCCAAAATTTTTTGTCGTTATTCATAATTTAATTTTTATTCCTTAATTTTAAATTAAAATTATAGTTTCTCTAAAAAGACAAAATACGCAGGTGGCTCTATTACTTAACAAGGGCTGCCACTTAATGATCCCCTTGTGCGAGTATGTCTGTAATCTGAATGTAATAAATAAGAATGAAAATAATCATCTGTTAATAAAAATTCGTTATTAAATCAAAATTATTATTTAAAATATTTAGGTGGGCCGCCAAATTTAAAAATACAGTGAAACCCCGATTTTGAAACTTTTCGGGGACCGGCCCAAAAAGTCGAAAAAAAATCCCTTAATTCAAAATGTATTTAGGCTGAACTCACAAATCACAACAGAACCACACCATGACCACAAAATGGTGGTTACCGTGTGGTTGTGTTTTGGTCGGAATCAACCACTCACGAACCACTTATAAGTGCGGTCAATAATGGACTGCACATATATATGTGCAATCCATTACCGACTGCTGATTGACAGGAAGCGCTGTCAGCGGCTAGTGGTCGATATGTTGCATTGTGCAAGTTGCGCTCAACCGCTGATAACCACAATTTTGTGGGTGATATCGACCACAAGTTGCAACAGCCATTGAAATCGACTTCAGTTAATGGTCTATCTGAATTAGATTATGCATTTCTATATTATAATTATAATTCATGACTGTCCACAAGCAATCACCATTTTGTGGTTGTGGTGTGGTTCTGTTGTGGTTTGTCTGAGTTCAGCCTTAGAGAATATATCTGAAGTTTTACTATTTGCCATTTTTAAATGGTTGAAGCTATAACTTTAAAAAATATACAGGCATTATCTCAGTATTGTAGCAGTTACATTCCAACTACTACTGCAAAGTGAATCAGTCAGTCTTTTTTTCCATTTTTTAATGCTTATAAAAACCTAAAAACATATATACACTGTTATTTATTAAGTGTATAATAGTTGCTGAAAAAAATCTCAGCCAGATGGCTGTTTTAATTCACATATTGGAGGATTCAGGTTCGATTCTGGATCTCACACTTTCAGTTTCTCAGGATGGTTTCAAGCTTGGCATGTCTGTGTTAGAATAGGTATATAAAACACAAATTAAGTATTATTTTGCAGATAATTTTCATTTTAAAATATAAAATAAAAACATGGAATATAATTGATAAGTGCCATTAGCAAAACAGCAAAAGTGAAGGCCTTAACTTGAGATAGTCCTATAGATGAAGATTTAAATTAGACAAATTTAGTATTCTACAAATTTGATAAAATTTCAGTAATTTTTTAAAAGTTATTAATAGGAGAACATTAATTTCATGATGATTTTGTAATCTGCACTTTCTTCAAAAAGTAAACTAAAAATAAATTAATTACATAAATATTTAAATATACAGTGAAACCCCGATTTTGAAACTTTTCAGGGACCGGCCCGAAAAGTCGAACGAGCCGGGAAAACGCACGAAACGGGAACTCTGATGACGTCATAATAAAAAAGTTATATAATTAAAACGTAGGAAGAGGGAAAGTTTTACATTGCATGTATAGGAAAATGCTCGGACTTCCGAAAATAGACGTTTAAAGCGGGAAAGTCGTACGATACGGGAACGCACGAGCAGGGTTTCACTGTATATATAAATAGCTTCTACTTAAATTGTTCCTAATGGATTTAAACAAGAATAATTTTATTATATAGAAGAATATTTTATATTTTTATAAATTAGGACTATGAAATTGAAATTTAATTTTGATAAAATTATTTTTTTGCTAGTACAGGTAGGCCTCGATTAGTGCGAAAAGTTATAGCTTTTGCAGTTTTATACGTAAATCTGATTTTGCCTGCAAATTTTTCACAAAGTTGTTACTATGTTTACTGAAAAGCATGCTACACTGACGGAAAAAAAAATCCCAACACTAAGAAAGACTTGTGTTAGATAAACAAAATTTGGTAGGCGTGTTTATACATCTGAAAGATGACATCGATTCAAATTTCGCGCTTTTCGTAGAAATGTTTAAAAAATATTTACTTTCATATTTTACATCATTGTTCATCATTTAAATTAATAACTTATCAGGAATTGCGTCTCATACCATCATCAAACCAACCGCCAAATCGAAACCAAAATAGCAAATCGAAAGCAGAAGTTGAGCGCTGCCTGGCCGCCAATTCTGGATCGAGAATTGAGTG
>AYEL01083826.1:0-19375 GCA_000484575.1 Olivierus martensii
AATTAAATTAAATTTATTAAATATCATTTATTGAATTTTATAATATTTGCACAAAATGTATAAATATAAAAAGTTTAAATAAAAATTCAAACAATGATACAATCAATGATATTTCAATTTATAGATTACTAGTTAACTTAATTTTAATAAAAAAGACCAAATAATATTGAAATTAAACATCAATAACTAGTCAGAAATGAAGATAGTATGAGTGATATGAAAACTAAATAAGAATACCAATGCAAAGTTTTAAAATTTGTATCAGGACCAAGTTAGTATAATCTAATTTCTATCTATTTAGGCTAATAAAACTTATCATGGATAATCTATATTCATAATAAAGTTTGACTTGAATAAATAGCAACAGGACAAAAAGAAAACAAAAAGGAAAGATGAAATTTAATTTGTGGCAAACAAGTTTTAGCATTATTTTGTATAAAATATGAGTATAGGAAGGGCATACATGAGAGATCCATGGGATCCGGATACCTTAAAAGACAAAAAAAAATTAATTTAGAATTATGGATATTGCAATAAAGAGTTGAATATAAATAACAATTAAAATAAAAATATAAGATAATCCTAATAAATTTTCATCATTTATAATTACTATCATTAACACACAAATTTATTAACCAATAATTGTGTAATTATTATTATTGGTATTAAATATTTTAATAATAATCTTTTTTCCTGCATAATTTTTTCATATTTTGTATACTGGAATTTAGGGAGAAAATTATGCAAATTTTTATTGTAAATGTGTTCTGGAAAGAATTAATTTCCTACAATATTAAACATGTCCTTTATTTTGAAGCAATTTAAAATACTGATAAAACAAATCATTAAAATTATTATTAATGTTATAACCTCCATGTTGAATATAAAATAAATCAATTAAATAATTCTACAATTAATTGAGGGAAATCTCAGAAATTTGTATTTGCTATTTTTTAACAAACGAATTTGTAGTATTAATCTTATTTTAAATTTGAAATTTATGACCTGGCTACTTGCTGAATTTTGTAAACATCAATCACAGATAGTTGAAAAATTATTAGAGAAAAGGCTTCAAAGCTTGAATTCTGTTTTAAATGGTTGAAGATATAGTTAATTGATGTATTTTTGAGATTATCAATAATTTAATCTTGCTAACTTTTTAGAAAAAACCAATATAGGTAACCTTCAACTTATGATAGAATTCAGTTTGAACTCCACTATTATAAGTTGAGTGGTTGGAAAAGCCTGAAATTTATGGATTGCCGACTACCAATATATATTTTTATACTTCACTTTATCACAATAAACTTAGTGGTAAACACAAAAATACAAGAACTAGACACAAAAAGATGCTTTCTGTATATCAGACTATTGCTAAGGGATTCAAACCTATGTCAGTTGCATTAATCAATCACAGAATTTATATCATCATCATAAGTATGAGTGATTGTAAGTTAAGGCAGTCATAAGTCAAGGACTATTCTGTAATCATTGTTAAGAGGATGTATTAAGAGAGTATCTCAAAAGTTTGAATGGTTACCATTTTTAAATAGTTGAAGCTAGAGAATAGGTGATGAATCTTTTTAATGGTGCATTCAAAATTGGCTAAATATTTGTAAAAAAAAACTACCCCCTCATATGCCAATCTGAATTTTAAACAATACAGTAGATTCCTAATTAAGTACTGAACTACTGAGGTAGTAGGGAAATTAATTCTTCTGGATAACTGATTATCTGAATAATCTGCAAAATATTAAAAAATAAATAAATATTCGAATTATGGACAATATTCATTTAATAATAAATAAATTATATACAGATAGGCGTCAATTAGTGAGAGTTCGAATAATGCGATTTCGATTAGTGCGACTTATAAAATTGATACCGTTTTTTTACTCGCTGATTATTTAAGTCACAAACATAAAATATTGATGACTTTCGATTTTTTAACGTTGCTTTGTCGCGTAAAAATAAATCCAAAAGAAAAAATTTCTCTAGTAAAATCGAATTCCGAAAAAATGAAAAGGCTTTGATATATTGCAATGTTTAATAAATAATTAATTGTTTTAGTTCAAAACTGAATAAATACCAAAATTAAGATTTATATTTAATTATAATAATGTGTAAAATTAAGCAATATAAATTTCATTTGTATAAATATGAATTATTTATTAATAAATAAAAAAACAAAAAAAGAATTTTTAATAAAATTTCTGAAGAACAAAACTGTTTCTAATGTAATGCCACATGATAAAATATAATCAAAATTCACAATCGAAAAAATAATAAAGAGTAATTGAATAATACAGCGCTTCTCAAACTTTTCCACTTGGCGACCCCTTTTATCCCGAGAAAATATTTTCGCGATCTTGGGTATAGAGGTTTATAAACTAGGAATACGAATTAAAACATTTGCTAAAATTTCTGCGACTCCCAAAATATTGTTACGCGATCCCATATGGGGTCGCGACCCACACTTTGAGAAGCACTGGAATAATATATAGCGCATGCGTATGTGTGTACAATTTTAGAAAATTTCTTCAGTACGACTACTTTGGATAAATAAAACTGCACGCAATATTTCAGTTAACCAAGCTCAATCAAAGTTATTTGTAATCCTAAAGAAATTTTCCTCATTTATGTCTTTTTATCTTCAAAGAAGGTTTCAAAATTTTAAGACTACTTTGGATAAATAAAACTGCACACAATATTTCAGTTAACCAAGCTCAATCAAAGTTATTTGTTATCCTAAAGAAATTTTCCTCATTTATGTCTTTTTATCTTCAAAGAAGGTTTCAAAATTTTGTCCAATTAAAAAATAACGAAATCGAGATCAACATTAGAATCATCTAAGGGAGAGTAGCAAACCTTCTAAATTTTATAGTTAGCAGTTGAAGATTTTGAGTAATTTTTCAATTTGGAAATGGCAATTTAATATAACTTTGTTATAAATATAAAACTGCTATGTATGGGTGTTGTTTCGTTGTTTGAGAAATTTCAAAAGGCTTTTTTTTACTTTTCATGGCAAAAATTACCGATTTACCTGATGTTTTAAAAATCGCTCGTGAAAATTGGATGAGAAAAATAGTAGAACATTCATAAAATTTTAGTTTTTTTTATTGTTATTTCTTGATTTATTTGATGTTAACTACATCAAAATATAGTTTTGAGAATTCTTTTATCCGTATTTAAACCTAAAATTATTCGAATTTTGAATTAAACTAAACTATTTGGATATCACTTAGCTTTGCTGGTTCCAAGGTTGCTTCAAATCTAACGGGGAAAATAAATCTGGAATTCAAAATTTGTATTTAAAGATATGTTTAATTATATGTCAAAATTTACTCAACATTCTGCATGAGAGATATTTTTAATTATAGTAATTTAATTAAATTTACGATTTTAGTTTTGGTCAAAAGATGGCAGCACTCAGACAAAATTTAATTGAATTATTTAACGAGCAATTATTAAGCTAATAATATTTATGAATTTAATATACTGTATTTATTTAATTTATTTGTCAATCAAAAATTAAATTTATTGTATTCACAATTCTCATTTTTAATTACAACAATATATACAGTATTTGATCACAATATAGGTATTTAAAAAAATGAAAATATGAAAATTACAATTGGGAAATTAAAGCCAAAATTTAAATTTTTTCATTTATATATTTTTTTATTAAGTTATTACCATCTTTGATTGTTATTTATAGTGAAATGAAATTAATTAATTTGCGGTTTATTGTTTGGTTAGCACATAATTGAAAGAAAAGTTTTTAAAATTAGAACGAGAATTCTCCTTCATCTCTTTCATGATTTGGTTTATTGTTAAAATGTAAAGAATTGTGCCATTTCGATTAACGTCGCGTAAACAATCTTGAGTTAAGTTTTAATCTAGTAAAATTTTTAAATTAATTAATTCAACTATGTTATACAAGTTTAGATATTTATTTAATTTTTAAAAATGATACATTCGACTTCTAAGGCGGAAGAGTTATTGTTAAATACAAGAGAGCCGTGTAATTAAATATTGCATTCTTTAATATTTTTGTTTTAATATTTTGATATACAGTATTTGTTATTAAATAATGTAATAAATACAGTTTTGGTTTTTTTTTTGTTTTCTTACAGTTTAAGTTAGGTTTTTTAATTAACAAAATCTTATTTATAAAAATTCTCTTTCAATATTTTTTATTGCAAGACGAAACATTTGATAAATTTAAGATTCATCATAATTTAAAAGAAAATTCAAGTTTAATACTCGTAGCTTCTTATTTATCATTTAATAATCTATATTTTATATTTTGTGACGAATCATAAAAACTAATTCCTATTATTTGCCAATGAGAATCATGCTTTTCAGTCTTTTATTTGATTTTTATTTGCAAAATTCTTAGAGTATTTTGTTATTGCAAATTGTTATAAAAATTTTGTGATTTTTTGCGATTTATGGAATTTTTATGGCATTAATCTTGGACCCTTATTTTTACTTTAATTAAAAGAAATTTTTATGGTGTAAATTAATTACAAATGAAATTAACTGAAACAAAATATTGTATTACTGAATGCACAATTTAAAAAATAATAGAAAATATATAGAAATTTTATTAAATTAATATTATTATGCAGTTTATTTCTCTAATTTAAAAATGCTTTTCTTTGTTACAGAGAATATTAATATTAAGATATCTATTACAGTTATTGTTGCTATTATCTTAATTTTTCACATACCATACTACAGTTTACCATTTTTCACATACTTTACCATAATTGAGCAAAGATTTTCTTCTCTTCTAAAGTTTCATATTACAAGTCATTTCGGCCAAAATTCAATTCGCTGTAACTTTCGTTTTAAATTAGATATTAATCTGATAATTATATTCGAGAAAAGTATTCAATAGGATACGAGTGCCAAATTTGAAATTAATAAAAAACTAAAACAGTTTGAAAATAGCAAAAAGCGTCATTTTTCTTCTTATCCTCCTTCTCCCTCTTCTACTTCTTCTTCTTCATTTTTCTTCATCTTTTACAAGTCGCATCGTTCAATTGATTTTGATGAAATTTGGGCTTGTAGGAATCTCTTAAATTAATTTAAGAGCCCTGAAAATTTCAACACATTTGGATCAAAATACTGGGATCCTTTTTCTATATACACCTTTACTTAATCGCTTTTTTACCATATTTGGAATTTGGATATATTCTAGCTCCATTGAAATCTGAAAATTTTGGTCCAGTTGAATTAAAATTAAGGGTATAGAAAAGGCTGATTCTCTTCTCTGGAAATGTCTCTATAGATCGTGTTGTTCAACTAATTTCAAACAAATCTGGAATGTAAATGTTCCTTATTTTATTTAAGGCATTAAAAAATGCAGTCTAATAGGGCAAATGAAGGCAGTATGAGATCTTTTATCGTGAACTCATCTACAGATCGTATCACCTTATGTTATTTAAGGCATTAAAAAAATGCAGTCCAATAGGGCAAATGAAGGCAGTATGAGATCTTTTATCGTGAACTCATCTACAGATCGTATCCCTCAATCGATTTCGACCAAATTTAGTATATACAGTCGATTCCACTTATTTGGACTACCAGTTAATTGGGGGCAACCGCTTAATTGGACCAAATCTCAAAGGACGGAAACCAAACTAATAAACTATTACAAATTTAAACGCTTAATTGGGACAATAGCAGAAAAGGAATTTAGCAATTTTTGATATATTTTAGGGATTTTTCGAAAATATGTCAATACTGCGTACACTATTGTTTGGCAACACTAGGGTGATGCGAATCAGTCATCTATCAGAGTGCGTCTGGCAAGTATTCGTCTGGTTAAAGGTCTACCATTACTATATACTGTATCTAGCAATATTCATTTAGTATCGATTTTATTTAAAACTTTTAAATCTTTGCCAAGATGCCAAGAAATGATTTTATACTTTCAGCGTACACTATTGTTTGGCAACACTAGCGTGATGCGAATCAGTCATCTATCGTCGTGCGTCTGGCAAGTATTCGTCTGGTTAAAGGTCTACCATTACTATATACTGTATCTAGCAATATTCATTTAGTATCGATTTTATTTAAAACTTTTAAATCTTTGCCAAGATGCCAAGAAATGATTTTATACTTTGAAGTAAAATTGCTTTGCTGGATAAAATTAAAAGCTAGCTATTTAATACAAACTATCGTAGACTCCCTAATATAATTGGTGTATCAAAATCTATCATAGCGCGTCTCCTACAACAAGAAAATCAACTGCGTGAGGAGCGGGCATTACAGAAAGAAATTCCAGGAACATTCAAAAGAAAGCGTGATGAAAAGAATCCAGAAGGTGAAGAAGCATTAGATCAATAGATTTCTATAGTAGATCCAGAAGTTGAAGAAGCATTAGATCAATGGATTTCTATAGTTAAGATACAAGTCGAAGAAGCATTAGATCAAATGGTTTTCTATAGTTAGCGGGCAAATAATTCTAGGAACATTCAAAAGAAAGCGTTATGGAAAGGATCCAGAAGTCGAAGAAGTTCTACAAAAAGAAAATCAACTGCTTAAGGAGTGGGCATTACAGAAAGAAAAGGAACATCGAAAAGAAAGCGTGATGGAAAGGATTCAGAAGTCGAATGGAACAGCGAAAAGAAAGCATGATGGAAAGGATTCAGA
This sequence comes from Olivierus martensii, assembly GCA_000484575.1. Lineage (NCBI taxonomy): Eukaryota > Metazoa > Arthropoda > Arachnida > Scorpiones > Buthidae > Olivierus > Olivierus martensii. The sequence goes on from AYEL01083826.1 coordinate 6,667, forward strand.
AGTCAAAGAATTCAAAAGAAAATGTGATGGAAAGGATCCAGATATCAAAGAAGCATTAGATCAATGGTTTTGATTGGGCATTACAGAAAGAAATTTCGGGAACATCCAAAAGAAAGCGTGATAAAAGAATCCAGAAGGTGAAGAAGCATTAGATCAATAGATTTCTATAGTAGATCCAGAAATTGAAGAAGCATTAGAACAATGGTTTTCTATAGTTAGCAGGCCAAGCGTGAATATCAGCGGCCCAGTGTTGAAGGGGAACTCAGAGGAGATCGCTAAAAAGATAATAATTAGATACCTATTTTAATAAAGCCTTAAAATAGATACCTAATTATTATTTTTTCCTATTTATTTATTTACCTACATATTACATACTTTATTTTAGAATTTATTATTAGTTCATTTAATTGAGGCAGCCGCTTAATTAGGCCAAAATAGATTAGTCCCAACGTGTCCCAATTAAGCGGAATCGACTGTAAATGTCTATTATACCATTTAATGTTTCCTAAAAATTTTAATTAAAAATAAAGTTTATTTAGTGATATATTAACACCGGTTAGAATATGTTTCTCGGAAAATAGTTTTCATCTAAAGAATGATATTCAATTGAAAACATCTGATGTAAAAATTAAGCCAAATATAAAAAAAAAAGAAATTTTTTTTTTATATTTTAGCCTTTAGCCTAAAGAAATTAGGATATTTGTTACAATTTAATGTGGTTATTATTATTATTATTTTTTTTTTTGCATTTTTACGCCCCTTTCTAATCAGGGAGATTACTAAGAGGCGGGACCAGTTCCAAGCACGGGCTTGTACTCACACTCGTGGAGGGGGCCGGATAGTGGAGGACGGGGATTGCCGGGCCGGGTCCAGAACCTTGAAAAAATTTTTCAGGAGATGCCGGGACGTGAATGCGGGTCCTCCTGCGTGGCACGCCAACGCGTTACCACTCGGCCATCCGGCCGCCTATGCAGACGTTTTTTAATTCAAATTTTGCGTAAATTTCCGCATTATTTATGTAAAACTCCTAAACAGTAGCTTTGAGACAATAATTATATCATTAAAAGCTAAAAAACAATCTGTTTAATATTCGTAGGTGTATAAAACTCTCTAAAATAAATGTGCCATTTTATTATTATTTTTTAATAATTTTGTGCCCTTTTTATTAATGAGTACTGTCAATTGGAATAATTAGAATAAAAAACTTTCTGATGATAATCATAACCGCTATCCAAGATTCGATAATACTTGACTGCATATCTCGAAGTTAATCTGATCGATAGTTGGAGAGATCAATTTATATAATGGTATCCATTATTGGAATGAAATACTGTATTGAGTAATGGAAAGTTTGCTTTGTAGTTGTTTTTAATTAGAGGCGAAAGTAGTTTATTCCGATCTTTTAAATCCATTCTGGTAATGATTCTCTTTCAATTTTAAAAATTTCATCTTCATTTTTTCATCGAAATATTGACGTAATTAATATATTGGAATTTTAACTGAAAACTTAAATTAACTCTATTGCGAATAAAGTTAAGAACGCATTAATTAGGAGAGGAAATTAATTTCGAACATGGACTACATTAATATTCGGATTTATATGTTTAAGGATTATCTGAATGAAAATGAACAACTCTTATACAGTATTTAGATTATGAACTAATGATAGTAGCGACTTTACATAGCAAAGCCAAAATTATTTATTTGAAAGGAGCTACATGATTCCTAACAGAAAAGAAAGGATTATGATTAGCACTCCATTAACAATGAAATGTATTCTTTTGTTATTCATAAAGGATTTATAAATATTCACAAAGAATTAAGAATAGTTGTGAATATTCACAAGATTATTCAAAGAAGTGTTAAAAATATTGAAAATTTCGTTGTTAAAGGAATGCTATTCACAATGCTTTAGTATCGTATTACTGGATGCCATGTTTTTCTACTTTTATATAGGAAGCCCTTAAGCGGATCCGATCATTTCGTTGTTAAAGGAATGCTATTCACAATGCTTTAATATCGTATTACTGGATGCCATGTTTTTCTACTTTTATATAGGAAGCCCTTAAGCGGATCCTCTCCCTCATTGAAAATTTTTGTGACAAAAAACACGTTACTATTTTCTATTTTTTGTTTGGTTATCGATATAATGTCTGTAATGGTGAAAAATATAAGTACTTATTGAAAAAAATGGGACTTTTTTAAAATGCGAGCTATGATAAATTCAGCCTGACTAGATATTCGAAAGAGAAACATCTTATGTTGTCAAACGCTCGGGGGAAAGATTCAAAAATTAAAATATTCCATTTTTAATGGCAGAAAAGAGAACCATCCGATTCAGGACCAAATTTATGTATAAGCTAGACAAACTGCAGCTTAGTCTTTGAACAGCAATAGATAACCATACTGCAATTTAATAATTATATCCATTTTTTAGAGTTAATTATGAACAATATGGTATTATTCATTGTAATCAATATTTAAATTATAGTGATAATTCCTTAAATATTCGATATATAAATAAAAATAATTTCTATTATGCTCAGTCACGTGTAAAAAAACAAACATACCAAATATCGAACTGATAATTGAATGTGTCCCATAAATACCCATGATAATGACATGCATCTGGAATCTTGGAAATAAATATGACCTACATACTTTAAACCGGATATTAAGTTTTTTCTTGAAAGACTATTCGTATGGAAATACATACTAAATATTCCCATCCCAATCACTGAAGCTGACATTATGGATCAATCAATCGTATTTTTATAGGAGCCAGGACGGAAGAATGTCCAAATGTCAAACATGGAAGAACAAATTCATCTTTGATAATATCTGTTTCTGTGGCATTAAAATGATAAATATTATTAAAGATGAAGGTTTCATAGTTAATGCATTTTTATGGTCAGTAATTGTTAACCAATCTTGCCATCACATCGATTGAACAATAAAACCTTAACTGCGATGAAATAATCGATGAATTTGCAATTTTTAAGACAAAGTTAAAATTTAATTATTAGCTAAAAATTTCGTGATTTATTTGTTCAAGTTTTTTCCAAATATTTGTTCTAGTAAAAAGCATTATCGTGTTTACAGGAGACAATATTAATTTTTAATTTTGTTGAGTATTGAATTTCTAATTGAAATAAATCAATTAGATATTAATTTAATATTTGCAATTAATTAAAAAATTATTATTGTTATATTCCTTTTTTTAAGAAATTCATAAAAATGGGGTTAGAATAAAGTTATTCGCTTATCGGGATGGGCTACAATGATGCTGATTTTCATTAACACACTCTCTCTCTCCAAAATAAATTTAATTTTAATAATTTATTTTGGATAATAAAATAATTTTTAGATTTTAAATTTTTCAAAATTATGAATTATAGATTGAGATTTACAGTATATTTTGTTTTATTTTTTCATTTGTGTGTTAATTCTACGGATTTTATTAATAATAAAAAAAAAAAAAAACAAATTGTTCTTTTTACAGAGATCACTAATTAAAATCTAACAGATCAAAAAATTATTTTCAATCTTTAGCATTTATAGGAAAAAAAATTAGATTTTTTTTTTCCTTTCATGCCGCTGTTTAAGATTTATAGCTATAATTAAATTTTTGAACTGTAAAAGCATTTAATAATCAAAATTCTATTTTAAAAAATAGCGAATCTTTATTGTTAACATAGTAAAAAATCGTTAAATAGTTAAATATAATTTAAATTCTAAGTGGCATTTATTTAAAAATTAAATAAAATTTATTTACTTTGATAAAATAAAATTTTTTTGTGAAGTCGACATTTTTAATTCTGTGATTTAAAAATTTAAAAATAGTTTTCCGCCATTATATTTTATATACTTGCATGTTATTAACTAAAAATATTTATTTATAAAAGGTTCTATTTATTTTTTCTTTTTGATAAATTTTAATTGCAGATTTATCTAGCTATTCACTGGAATATTTTTTTCCCTCTATTTAACATTAAAATTATTTAATAATTTAAATTTGCTTATTTACTTTTCGCAAATTTTCCTATTCTGTTTTTATTTTTCTAAACAACACTATACAGATTTTTTTTTATTTAAATTTCACAAAAATAATTTAGATTTTTGCGGTTTTTATTATTTGAGATTTTTGTTAATAATAATTATACATTTTATAAAGCTTTAAAAACATTAAAATAATTTTTTTATATTTGAAAATCTAAACAGATACAGATTGTGTCTTCCAAACCCAAATGTGATTTCTTGATAAGTGTTAACTCTTCTTATTTTTTAAACTATTAATAATAATTATACATTTATAAAGCTTTAAAAACATTAAAATAATTTTTTTTTTATATTTGAAAATCTAAACAGATACAGATTGTCTTCCAAACCCAAATGTGATTTCTTGATAAGTGTTAACTCTTCTTATTTTTTAAACATTTTTTTTTTATTGATTTTATTGCAATAATTTTAAATAATCCAATATCACAAATTGAAAATTCCGTGTTTATCAATGTTTTATTAATTCGAATTAGATGTAGTTAATCCCTTTCTATGTTTGCTGGATATTTTACATTAATTCTTAATTTATTTTGCACAAATAAACGTCTAGAAAATATTAATATAAATTTTATGTATTTTATAAATCTTTAAATTAATATTTTCTTGACGTTGATTACCGATTATAGATGAAAAAAACATTTCTTTTAGAAAAATAGACTCTATTATTGAGTTTAGGATTAGGCATCTTGCACACTTTTGCATCGTAATTTTATATAAATAAATTACCTGGAATGTGTTTTTTTTCCCTTTTTTAAACAGAGAAATGGAGAAAAATAATCTTATATTTTCAATCAAATTTTCGAAAATCCGATTTATAAAAATTACATAAATCCGATTTGAAGACTTATTCCATAGCAGAATTGTATAACGAATTATTTGTTGGAGGAAAATTACCTGAAAATTGATTTATTTTAAGACAAACTTTTTCTTTTTTTCTTCGATATTTTGTTTGTCTTGATATAAAAAAAAAAATTAGTTTACATATTATAAATGCCAGAGAGATTTTGTCATGAGTCAAATTTACATGGATAAAGATACTTTTGTACATTTAGATTCAACTTTCAACTCTAAATAATTCCTAAAAAAATCAAAATTCGGATATTTTTGAAGCCATTGCTACATTTTATATAAATTAATTTCTTTCAAATTATTTGCATATGCGATTAATTGCTTGACAGAAGGAGATTTATCAGAAGTTTGATTTCGGTCTTGCGTAAAATTACAGATCAGAAAATTTATGTCCACATCAAAACTTTGAATTTCGTACTTATTTTCATGCAAACAGATGATAAAAGTATTAAAATGAATTTAAAAAGAATAAAAGTCGAGCTGTCATTTGTAAAAAATGTTTCTTTTTTTTTAAAAAAAAAAGTGAAATTGTACTGTCTATGCTGCCATCGTCTTATTGGACAAGACTCCTGATATAAAAATTATATACAGTAATACCAGTTTAATGACGTCAAAAGAGTTGCATCCAATAATAGAATAGCAGCACATAAACCACAATCTTTCTCCTGCATTTTTTAATTTAAATCACTTTAAAATCAAAGTATATAATATTAAAAAATAGTCAATTTATGCCTACAATCTTTCTACTGCATTTTCTTTAATTTAAATCACTTTAAAATCAAAGTATATAATATTAAAAAATAGTCAATTTATGCAATTCCTTATTTCGTGTTGACAAATATATATATTTATATACAACTAGGCGTACGATAACTTATATTGTTAGATCGTCATTTTAAGTTTTTTAAAGCAAAATTATTTTTTAAAAGGCTAATTTTTGAATCTCGGATAGAAAAACACAACAATTATTTTTTATAAATAATGAAATAAATTATGCACAGAAATATACGGAAATTTACGACACGAGTCTCAAATTTCATCTGTGTGAATCATCTACAAATTTTATTTAAACCAAAAAAAAGAGCGATATGCAGTTTGTTTATATTTGTCATATATTGTTCATATATAAGTTAGATCTTGCGTATAGTTTGCAGATCAGATCTGGCATGGGCCAAGCTTTCATAAATTCAAAACGAAAATTTTTACAAATTTTGAAAAAAATCCGAAGAATTATAGAATTAAAGAAATAAACAGAACGACATAAATTATTATAGTCATTGTATCTTCAATACATCTTTAATATGAAAGCATGCATTACTACAGTCTCTTGAATGATTACAGTTTTTAATGATGAACTCGTTTACTTCGCTAGTGGTTCTTTATAAAATTAATGAAATCTACATGCTCGCAACGTGAAATATCTAATCTGATGAAATTAAAAAAAATTATGCAATAAATAATACGAAAATTATTTAAATATATCGAATTTTAAGAAAGAGTTAGCAACTGCCACGTTGGACAATAATGTATAAATATAAGAATTTAGACAAAACAGATGGTATCTTTCCACTCGAGACAATGCTAATTGGTTTGTATTAAAAAAATTATGCAATAAATAATACGAAAATTATTTAAATATATCAAATTTTAAGAAAGAGTTAGCAACTGCCACGTTGGACAATAATGTATAAGAATTTAGACAAAACAGATGGTATCTTTCCACTCGAGACAATGCTAATTGGTTTGATTAGAGCTAATTCTATAATAGTCCAGTTTTATTGGTTAGTCAGTTAAATAGAAACCTCATGTGCATGTGTGCTAAATCTAAATCTATTATGGTAGTTGTCATACATTTCTTAAATATAAAACATAGAATTAACATAAAATTTTGATTTTTAAACTTGGAAAAATTAGTTACTAAAACTTATGATTCATAAAGTATATGGAGAAGAATCTTTATCCAGATTTATAGTTTTTGAATGACTTAATTTTTCAAAAATCATTAGTATGAGCAAATATAAACCATGCCTCATCTCCTTTTTTTATTTCTTGTATTTAAATCTCAAAAGCTATAGAAGGACATAAGTTTTGCCTTTTCTGTATTATACTAAAATAATTCTTAATATGATTTTTATATTTCATATGAATGTAGAGTTTTTCTAATCATAATAGAAATTTCATAAGCACAATAATTTTGAATGAAGTTATACATAATATAAATCCAATCAAAACTGATCATATATATTTTCAGATAATAGTCATACTTGTATTTAAAGAATTTAATTCTTTTTGTACATTAATTCATTGGCTGAAAGCAATCGTAGGCGTGTCTGTAAGAAACGAAACATTGTTTCCATTTCCTACGGACACTCCTAACACGAAACTATATAAACTTGTATTTGGCGCAGCATGACCCAGGTGGTCCTTGCGCCACAAACCCCTACCAAACAAATAGAATGCCTATTTAGATATTTCAGCCAATAGGCAAAAGCATTTTTACAAATTAAAACATTTATTTTATTATTTAAATGGACCACAAAATTTCGTTATTTATTTATTTATTTATTTGAACATTTCACTTACTAAGTTATTATAAACTGTGTATTAATAATTAATTCCACTTCCATTTTTTATTATTAAAATGAAATTTATCGAAAAAAAGATTTTCAAAAATGAATTTTTTTTTTACTTTATAAACAGTATAATTTATTAATTTTGGTGCAAAATAAGTTTAATCTTGATTGGAAATAAACTTTAACATTAAAGTTATATTTGTTAATTTTTGTCTTTTTTCAATTTATGGCATCTGAGCCAGTTCTACTTAGCTCTCGCACATGTCTTTATATCATTATATGGATTTTAATTTTTCAGATAAATCAATGTTTTCCGTTTGAAAATCATTGTTGCAATATATTTTTTCAACTTAAACTATTAATAATTTCAACTCTTTCTTATTCGATGAAATTTATTTCGTCGCATTTGGAAAATCACTATTTATTGAAGAATTCAATAATTTCTTCGATATTATTATTTGTAGGTTAAACAATGATAAAAATTATTTTGAAATTTAAAAATATCGAAAGATATATATATCTCTTTCGATATTTATATATATATAATTGCAAGAATGCTGTCAACTTGCAACAAAATTAAAATTTTTATCTAATATTCAATTTCACTTCTCTAATTTCACCATGAAACAAAAATTGTAATTCTTTTTAGATTTTCGATGCTTTATAGTTTATGCTATCAAAACAAGTGTGGAAAATGATTTCATTTCCAAAATAATATTTCATTCAAAGTTTAATCTTGAATCATTTATTAATATCGAGTTTATGGAATTCAAATTTTTACATGAGTGAACGATCAATGAAAATTTGCAATTATTTCCTCCATAAATCGTCTGTAATGAGAATTATAGTAATTACATTAAGTAATATTGACAGTTTGTTCTTATTTAAAATTTTAAATAATAGCATTTACTATAGAAATTATGGGAAAATTTTAAATCCGATAAACCAAACAGAAGAAAGTTTTTAAATCATGGTAGAATTTGTATGTAATATCTTTGATTCTTTCATATTAAATACGATTTTATAAAGATGGGATAAACAATATAGTTTACTTTTCAGATATTTGAATTAAAATTGACAAAAAATTCAAATAATTTATAAAATGATTTATAACTTTTTCAAAAATAACAAGAACAAAAGCTTTCTGACGTCATCTTTGAGAAAATATAAGCAATGAACTTCGCACAAGTTCAAAAACAATAAATTAATGGTTAAAAATATCTTCGGCAAAAAAAAAGAATATATTTTAGATCAGACTGAAGAAAATCCTTAATTTAATTTTTGAATTTTTTAATTTTAGATCAGACTGAAGAAAATCCTTAATTTAATTTTTGAATTTTTTAATTTTAGAGTTCTACTAAAATTTTTAGGAGGACATGACTATATTTTATTCCTTGATTCCTATTCTTCAATTTTCTAGCCGATTCCACTATAAAAAGATAGTTTATAAATAAAGGCTTTAAGTAATCAGTTGTTTTTTGAATTAACATTTTATAGAGTTTCAAATTTTTTTTTTTGAATTAAGGTAGCATTCACAAAATGATTCAGAAAAATTTTATTATCCATGATGATAAAATTTTTCTGAAATCTACTAAAGTTGAATGATTCTTTATATTATTATTGCAGCTTCAATAATAATATAAAGAATCATTCAACTTTAGTAGATTATGCATTAACTTCATTATTTTCTCCCAGCCTAATAGTGTGATGCAAGAAATATAAGTTTAACATGAGTTATTGCAGTTCTTTCTGGCTCTTTTTATTACTTAATTAAAAAAATTAAAAAAAATTTCGATGTTTTCGCATTATAGAATCTAATAAATAAAATTGGAATTTTGGACTATGAACGATGATTATTTTAGGAATTAACTCTTTTTAAATTTCTGTTTTGTTTTCTGAATCAATAACATTGATCTTATGGGAGTTAAAATTTTAAATATGAAATTTAGTAAAGTTCTTTATTAATTGATATCGAAAGCACAGATTCAAATTATTCAATTTTAGATATTTTTTCGGGGAATATAAATTTCGTAAAGAAATATTACGAGCATTTCAAATTTTATATTAATTTTAATTAACAATGGCACAAAAAGTTAAAAACATCTACCGGCGATAAATAATGCTATAGCCGTTTCTTAAAGAAAAATAGCCTTTTAATTAAGTATAATATTATTTAATGCATGATGACAATTTCAGATATCGAATTTTTAAATGGTTTCGAATTGCCGCCATATTTTACAAATTCACTTTTGAGCATATAAAAGGAATATACAATGTAATATTTTTAATAAGTTTGCTATTTTTTATTTTTTTTAATTTGTTCAGGTTGACAAATATAATTTTTCTTGTCATAATCTTTCACTATTTATTAGTTAATCTACTTCCAAATTAAATTATTTCGCTATATTCATTTTTAAATTAAATTTTACATTATTGTATTCATATTTTATCTTTATTATAGAATTATTGTTGCCATAATCCATCCAGTAATCCTCAATCACAATCCTTCAATTTGCAATATGTAAGTTTATATATTTTTTAATTTAAAATAAATAAATAAATATATTTTATTCAATGCGGCTACTTTAGTTAACGTTATTGCTTTACTTTTTAAATCGTCAACCGTGTCTAAATAATAACAAACATCATAATTTCTTACAAGTTAGTACTGTACTGCATTCAGGGGTGGATTCAGTTATTGCGGGGCCCGATTGCATATTTCACGCGGGGCTCCTCAAAATATGCTTATATGTATAAATAAAAAAGTAACTCTTATAAATAAATACGCGTTTTTTAAACACTTTAAGTGTTATGGACGCATAGATGCATCCAGCCAAAGTTATTGGTACGGTTTATGAATGCATATATGAGTCCATAAAGTAATTGAATATATAGACGTTTCGGGTTATTGTAATCTTCTAATAACTTCCTTTATTATATCGTACCATTTATACTTTGAGCGAATATTGAAAAAAATGAGATATATTTTTAAAATATATTTTAATAGTTTTTAATTACATAAACTTTGACAAACACGGGATCTCCTCAAGAGTGACTCATATCCGGCCCTGACTGCAGTGTACCTGGCTTATTTTTTTACATATGAGATGCTTTTGATTGGATTTATTTCATAAACAGTATATTAACTTGCTTACACAAAACTATTATTGATTATTAATATTTTTATTATAATTTAAAACTTTCTTTTATTAAAAATATAAGATATTTTAAAAATTCTGTTAAAAAGTTTTTTACACGGAATATAAATAAAATCTTATTTCTCTTCCTTTTTAAAAAAAAATTCAACATTTTATGACGTACGAATACTTTTTTCGTTGTTTTTGACTATTTATATACATTTTTTATTTATATAAATTTGATATAAAATATTAAATAACAAAAGTAAGTTTAAACTAAAAGCAAATTTATGAAAGTAGACTAAAATAAATTTATTATAATCATTAAAATAATGATTCATGTTCATTTAATAGCAATATTTCGGGATTAAAATCTCTAGAGAATGCAACTTTATTAATTATTATGAATAAAACGGAAAAAATCAGTAATTATATTTCACTATATCAATCTATTTGGAATTCAAATAATAATGATATAAATAACGAATGATATTAAATAAATAATTCTCTTTTCTATTTGAAGGAAAATTTAAAAAATTGAACATTCGTAAATTTTTACTTTTATGAAAAGGATATATTTAAGAATGTTTACATAATAATTTTAAGTTAAAGAAATTTTATTCTCGAGTTTAATATTTCTTTGCAAAAAAAAAAAACTGCACTGTAATAGAAATTTTAGTGAAAAATTCGCATTAAAAACAACAATAAATTTTTAAGAAAGCTTTTTCACTTTTCTAGAAATTGTAGTATTAAAAAAATTGAAAGCTGCATTTTTAATAAGTTTAAGTATAATATATAGATTTTTAAATATAAATTTTTCTATATTCCAGATAGTTTTCCTTTATAAAATTAGGAAATTTATGACTAAAACTTTATTTGAAAAACATTATAAAACTCATAATTATAATTTATTTATTCTTACAAAAGATTCTTTTGAGAAACTAATATGATTATTATATTCTAACTGTTTTTTATTATCTTATTCAATCAATATACTCAGAATCTTGAAATTTAACGTTTAATAATTTAATGATATAAATTTTATACTGTATATCTTTTTATTGTTTTAAACATGTATAAGTTCATTCAAATATTTATTATAATTTAAAAAAATTTCGGTTTGATAATTACAGCATTTAATCAGGTTATAAATTATTCAGTTAATTTATTTATTTTTCGAGACAGATTAAATTATTTTCAAATTTTCTTATTATCATCACATCACAAATTAAGAGATTTTTTTATAATTTAATTTTTTTCTTAATATGAAAGTTCATGTGGAAAATTTTAGATCATATTTGATAACTGTGTTCTTTTTTTTTTTTTTAATGCTAAAAACATATAACACAATACATTATTTGCTAATAAGCTAAATTTAATGACGCTAACACAGATTTTTATTTATTTAAATTAATCTAAAATTATTTAATATAAATAATTGTTCAAAGTTAAATTATCGCTAATTATCATCGTTTTCATAATGATGTATAATAAATATTGTATTGCTTAATGAATCTGTTTTAAGTTCTTGTCCACTATTTATTAGCCATTAATAAATAATTATAAATATAAAGTATAGAATTGGTTTATTTGATACGATCTCAATCAAGTGTAAATTGATTACAAATAAATTTCTTAAATACAATAATAATAATAATAAATAATACGATCGCAATCAAGTGTAAATTGATTACAAATAAATTTCTTAAATACAATAATAATAATAATAAAACTGAAAATGTAATAAGGAATGTAAAATATAATCACTTAATTTAATACTTTAGCACAAGCATCAATATTTCTTATAGTTGACATTATATTGTACTTTAATTTTTTTTTTATTATAATCCTAATCAAATGTTCGTTGTGAACTATTAATGAAATTTTATATAGGTAAATGCTGAAAAATTGTTTTATAATAATCAAAATGCACAACAGCACAAGAATATTGTGCAATTGTAGTAGTTTAATAAATTTTTTACTTCGTTGTATTATGTGGAATTTTTATATTCTACTGGCTAACAGATTATGGCTTTTATTTATTTATAGTCGTAAACCAAAAGTATATATATATATATATATATATCTCTT
>AYEL01083830.1:0-31690 GCA_000484575.1 Olivierus martensii
CTCTGTGTAGAAGATGTCAGTACGAGGAGGAAACTCCTCTTCACATTTTGTGCGAATGTGTGGCTCTTTCGTGGCTTAGGCGTGATCTCTTGGGGGTGTATTTTCCTGTTCCTGAGGATCTTGCTACTGTCCCATTGAGGAGAATACTGTCTTTTGTTTTAAGGACAGGTCTTCTCCTGGGATGATTCGATTGGGGGATGCACAATAGACCATTGTTGGTCGCGGTGCATGGGCTGGGTAGGCTCCTCCCTGTCTTTACTACTTACTTACCTAATTATCTACTGTTTCGCCTATGGGTGGATGCTATATTCACCCATCATATGACTCGTGTCGTAAGAGACGACTAAAAAGGTTTTTTTCTTTTCTTTTCTCTAATAACCTGGCACATATTTTTTTATACAATCCATTTTATACTCATGAATAAAGTTCACTAGCTCTTTCTTTTATTTATTTATTTTGGAAGCGTTTGAGTTTGAATGTACTTGCATGGAAATACATCTTCAACATATTAAAAATAAATAGGATTTGTAAACTTTTTATAAATACTTTCAAGATTATTGATTTGTTGTTATCCAGTTTATAAGATTAGACAATATTGTAATCATCATATAATCTATTCTGAAAAAGTTGTAAATTATCTAAAGTTGATGTCAAGATAAGCTACAAACATAGTTAGATCTCTTTCAAAATTTTTATATAAACTAACTTGTAGATTCTAAAAAATTAGATGCAATTGATTTGTGGTGAAACTGTATAAATCTAAGATGGGTGAATAAAATTATCTTCTTAAAATTAATAAAATGCAGAATCATCTTTTCATATATTTTCAGTAAGCTATCGGAGATGATGATAAATCGATCAGAATTAGGATTTTTTTTGAATTTTTCTACGGTAATCTTAAGTGCCCATTTTGAATGGAGAGAGGTTTTTGTACAAAAAAATAATAATCTATAGTATTAGAATTGATTTAATTACTTCTGATAGATTTTCTATCAGAAATAATTGAGGGATTGTAGGGAGGAAATGCACACAATTATTTATATGTACTCGTATATAAACCGAGGAATTTCCTCAAAAATCGTAAAAATTTTGAAGGCGAGTGGTTTGCTTATACACGGCCAATTAAACATTGAAAAGTTTTTCGCAGGATCGTAAGATTCGTTGGCTTAGTCATATCAGCTACCATATTTATTTATTGATAGCATAAATTTGTGAATATGTTCGACTACATACAATATAAATTTGTTATTAATATATAACAAATTTTAGGAATTTTATACAAAAATATTTCATAACATGTTACAAGATTTTATATACTAAAATTAACTTAATCAAGATCATTACATTTCTGAATTCTTCCTACAAGACTTTCCCTACACACCAGTGCAGTAAATCGCGGGCATGGAATTCTTTCCTGAAACTCACCTATAAATTTCATTCTTGAGGTCTGAGGACCATTTTCGTCATAAACAATGTAATAAATATCGGGTATTTCACAAATATCTGAAAATACAGTATATAAACGACATGAATGTTACTGCAGAGGCGGATTAAGACCAGTTGAGACCCCGGGTGCAGAAGAAAATATTGGGCCCCTTAAAAAAAGAGAGAATAGAAGGAATAAAACTACATATTGACCATACATTAAAACCTCGATTTTACAGACCCCATCCCAAAAAATAAAATACAGGTACTGTACAGTATTATTGTATTGCGTGTAAAATAAAGCACTCATTTATTGCATAATGCGTCATTTTTATTTTAACTTACCTAAATTTAATATACATGTATGTAGGTAATTTGGTTTAATTTAAAATACTCTAATACTCTATGTAAAATGATACAATTTTTAGGCATAAGTCACATTAATTAGTACAGGTATGTTGAAATTTTTATAAAAAATGTTACTTCGATTTTACGGACTAGTCAGATCGGAAGAGCGGTTCAGCAGGTTGCCTCCTATAGTCCGTAAAATCGAGGTTTTACTGTATTTTTAAATAAATAAAACATATTATGTACTATTTATATTTTATTCCAGCAAAAATTCAATATAATATAAATGTATAGAATTTTACTTGAAATCAAAAGATGAAAATATTTAAATAAAGATTTTTCTAGCTTTAAATTTTTCAAACTTGCCAATTAGCTCTTCACAATCAAGTAAATCGCTCTCTGTATATAAAATAACCACGTTATTTAATCTTTCCTCTGACAATGAATTTCTAAGGCAGAGTAACGAGGATATTATGGAATGGGAAGGTTATATGGAATAGTATGGTTTCTCATAGAAGAGGTGGTTTTGTGAAACTGTAATAACGCAGAATTTTTGCATTAAGTGGTGACATACTTTGATCTCAGTTTCGGTTTCCTCGGTGGGAAGCGTGACGATTTAAAATAGCGAACGTGTTTTCATCAAATACAAAAAATTTTGCATCATCTGAAATCATCGGATCTGCAGACACTACAGGTAAGATGATAATTATTTTCTGAGTTCTTAAGAGTATTTAGGAAGCAGCTTTCATAATATCTCTTCCTATTTTGAGAGATTTGGCTTCTATTGGAGGACGCTTGGCTCAAATATTGTCATATGGGTGGTGACGATATGGAATACTATTACATCTTGACACGTTCAGACCCGCTACTATAATTTAAGTTAACGCATAATTCATTAAAATTTAAATAGACATACCATCAGACTATTTTCTAAATTAGACTAATCTCTAAGGCTTTTTTATTTTTTCTATTAGGCTATCACTATACCTAACCGAAAAACTTCACTACCCAAAAGAAAATGATACAAATATTGAATAAAATATGTATTTTCTTCCAAGAGAGACTCGGAAAGTACCTGGAAAAAAATACTGTTTTTCTAATTATTTGTAAAATAGAATACTATTCCATTTAACCCGCACCTATTGGGCAATATAGAATTTTGCACCTTTAAATAATTTTTCAAATTACATGATAGATATATAAACAATGGCAACCATATTTAAATATGTTATATGGGAATATCCATAGAAGGTAATTAGGACATGAGAAATTATATAAGCTTTTTTAGAATATTTTATAAATTATAAAAACAAAATGATATTCCATAATACCCCTAGTTACTCTAATTTTTTACTCCTTTTATACAAGAAAATGAGCCTTCCCCGATGCGTTTGAAGTTGGCACGGTTAATAAAATTTTCATACGTTAATTGTTTTTCACTGTATTTGGGCTTTGATTGTTAATGAAAATAAGCGAATATAAACATACTATCAGGTTTTACCATTCATTGAAAACTTGTACGTAATTATAATTGCATTAGTAAAATGTGTAAAGTTGAAATTTTGTGGGCCCTCAGAAGTCGGGGCCCCGGGCGCGCGCCGTTAAATCCGCCACTGATTATGGATATGACATCACTATTAAATAGAAACTTATTGGTGAAACTAGCAACTTCTGTACGATATCTTGTTTCAATCGCTCGAAATATAGAGGTAGCGAGAAAACGCTAATAAATACAAGGCGATCTACCATATTCAGAGGCCAAATATTCTTTTAGTTGTTAAAAACCGCGTGATTACACGGCACTAACATCAGAATTTTGGTACGTGTAGCGATAACGCGACATTAACGATTGAATATATTTTTAAATTTTATGAGTATATCCGTTAACACGATATACACGAATCCGAGACCAATATAGAGAGGTGTTAGTAAAGTACAGATATATCTGACCGATTTTGCTGTTTAATTACATTTGGTCAATGAAGATGCCTCTACAACGTAACCATCAGCTATATGAGTAACTGAAGGCAACGGCGTAGCGAGCGTAACTGGCGCCCCCCGAAAAACATATAATATATAGAATATACTCGTAATAAGAATTTGGCGCCCCTCTGCGAGTGGCACCCTGGGCATAATAGACTCCCTTGCCCCCCTCTGACTGAAGGAATTCGAGTGTGCTTCATACACTTACAGCAAACCTGCGTTTTTTTCCCAACGGAGTGTATTTTTCTTCCCAAGAATAAATATAGCAAATGGCAATAACTATTGTTAAAAAATGTGTATCTTCATCTGTATCTAACAGTAATAAGAATGATCTTTCTTTAGACATAATTACTTCTGCCGCCATAACAAACAACAATTATTTCTTTTTTATATATAATTCAATTAGATGTTTTGAACTTTAGATATGTATTTAATTTCAATAAGCATGGATCTGAATTAGATTTAAATGATAAACCATCACATGATGCAAGATATGGAAACAGTGAACTGATTATCAAACTTAGCTCACTTAAATAAAAAAATCAAAATATTTTGATTCTATAATTCATATGTTATGCACTGTTTTAGGGCAGAAAATTTTTCTGCTATGGCTTCAATTAACTTTTGGCTGCTATATTATTTTAAAAATGATGATAAACAAAGATGTTTACAACTAGGTTTCAACCATCTTGGCATTCACACCAAGGTGAAATAACTAAAAGAACTGAAGAAATTAAAAGCTCAGTAAATACATTTAAATTTGTAATTAGATAAAACCCACATCAATTGCTGTATGCAGATCTTATTTTTGCTTCTAATGATATCATACACTCTATTTCATATTCTTTCTTCTTCAGAATCCACATTTTCAATAACTTCACTAAAACTTTTCTGTGAACATTAACTGCCTTTAATTGCTCTTTCATTAAAGAATATTATCCATGCAATTCTTATGAATCGATAATTTTGCAAATATATTGTGTTGAAAAATGTTTATAGAATCGAAATTTTTCAAAAATGTCTGGACTGTCACATAACGATACAATAAGCTCTTCCAAATTGTTATGATTCCACTATGCAATTGTAGATTCCACAATGCATCATGTAGATAGTTTCAATTAAATTTTCAATTCAAACTTAAAACAATAATTTGTAATGCCATTTTTAATTTATGATGAAACCTCTTTAAAACTAGAATATCTGATTTTATATATATTGTATATATATAAAGTATAATTTAATATATTTAAAATTATTATTAAAACCTAAATTTATTTTAATTTTTTGTAATTGTTTTTATAATTTAGATGTAGTTTTCATTTTAATTTGCTTCTTCATTTATTTCTTAAGCTTTTACCTATTAAGAATTTGACATTAGTTTATAACTAGTATGAAAGAATTCTATTATAACAAAATATTAACAATCATCAGTTAAATGAAAAATTTGAAAAATTTTAGTAACAAAATTTCTTAATATTCATCATTTAGTGATCATATCTATCTTTGAATTAAAGGTATTTAACTAATAGATATTTTAATTTATAATGATGTCAAGGTTTCAAAATGTAAAAAAAAGGAATTTTAAACAATGCAATATGAATAAGGAAAATAAAAATTTTAATAAGGGAATTATGGTTTATTTTAAAGTTTATTTAAGTGATTTAGAAAATGTGATAAATTAAAAATGAGTAAAACTATTAAAAACTTTCTTCAGCATGCTATTAGAAATTCAAATGAAACATGAAAACATGATAATAGAACTTTAATTATGAAAAGATAATATGTAAGAAGCATGGATGTAGAATTACCTGAGTCTGTTATGTTTGCATACTCATTTTGGAATTGATGTTAGAACTATGATGTACTATGGCTTTAATGAAGTGCTATGCAAATGCCTCCTATTCAAAAGGAATGTTTTCTGAAAGACATTTAAAAGTTAATTGTCTAACTTAGTGTAATGAAAATGGGAAATTACAATGTATCAGATATTAGATATGATATCAGAGATTAAACTTAAAATTGTGGATTAAAGAATCAGCAACTGCTAAAATGTAAGTCCAATAATTATATGTTATTAAGGCATGAAAAATTGGAATATAGATTAAGTGCCAGTTAGGAACCATAAAAATAATTCTGTTAATTAACTTTTTAAATCCCAATCAAATTTTTCAAAATTTAATTCATTGTTGGTTCAAATATTATCAAATATAATGAAATTTAATAAAAGAAATGAAGCTAATTTCTAAAACTTTTATGGTTATTTAATAGCAATATCTGTATTCCAGTTTATTTATGAAACAAGTTTAAAAGGATTATAATAATAAATCAAAACAAATGAATTTACTAATAGTTTTGATGATACATTCTTCAATGACTGAATGAATAATTAAAATACAATACAAAATATAAAATCAAATTTAACTTTTATTAATATATAATAAAACAAAAAAGAAAAATCCAACAGTTAATATTTAAATAGCAGTTTATATTAATTCAGATCAAATGCTAACAAGTCAATCATTCAACATAGATATAATCTGGTTTACAAAATCCAAATTTACAATATCCTGCTTATATAGTAAAATTTCTGTTTGTTGTATAAACTAATTAGTACTGAAATTTAAATATAGAATAGTTGCATAAATTAATGAAAAATATCTAATGAGCAAAATTATCAATAGCATAAGCTTTGTTGATATGGAGGAATACAAAATGTACCAAGAACATCATAGATACCATATAAGAGTTTTTCATATATAGCAATTATAAATTTTTTAAATGTTATAAATATTTTTATAAATTAAATTGCTTATTTTTTTAAATATTAAATCATATAATATAATCTGTCAAATTTACAAATAATTTTCTTTAAAGAATTTAATTAATATCCAAATATCCTAATGCTTAACAAAGAGGAATTTCCTAAAAGTTTTAATATTAGTTTTTGATAAATGTTATGAATTGATATTTTTCTACTAAATTTGTATCCTCTTGCATTAGATCGGAAGAGCGTCGTGTAGGGAAAGAGTGTAGATCTCGGTGGTCGCCGTATTAAAATTATTATTAAAACCTAAATTTATTTTAATTTTTTGTAATTAATTTATGTTACACAGTGAAAGATCACTTATTCCAAATGGAATTATCTGATCATTTTTGAATTTAGAATATAAACTCTATTTTGCATATGATCCCAAACATTTTTGAAAAGAGTGTTGGGAATAACTGATATTACAAACCAATGTATGAAATTTTTATTTGATTTATAAAAACCATATGAAATGTCTTGTAACATAAAAGACTAATATATCAAAATTTTGTATTGTACATTTAAAATAACGATTTCATCCAATGCTCAGAATTTCGGATAAATGATCTTCTACTACAGCATTGCTTTTAACAGAGAATATTTTAAATGCCCTTTTCATTAGCTTTTTAATTTTCAATTTTAATGTACAATCACTTCTTTAAATAATCAAAAGAATTTAAAATCAAAGCAACATGTTACAACATTAATTATTCACATAATTAAAATGTATTGTATTGTTGTAATTATTAAAAAACAAAATTTTTCCAAATTAAACCTTTTAAAATAATCTTTCAAGTGCCAAAAAAATGCATTATAAAATCATCATTTGTTATAATTTCTGATGCAATCTTAACATGTTCACTTGCCACTTGATTAGTTTCTAATCACAACTGTACTATTCTTCAAATTAGTAATTTGTAGACTAGAAATTGCAAACTTTGAAAAAAAAAATTTAAATGTATAGGCCTTAATGCTTTCTGCCACAAATAATCTGAAATTCTACAACTTATAGCACCATTAAATTCTTAAAATTATTTTTATGTTTTATAGTGTAAATCAGGTAACATTTTACCTAATTTATACACTGTCTAATATCACACATAGAACAAAAGTCTTAATCAAAATTTGGTTATTGATTAAAACCATTTACCATATATATAGATCTTGCATTGGAATCATAATGTAATATTAAATTATCATTGTATGCAAAACTGATTAATGTTAAAATTCTATAATATAATTATTTATAAAACAAAAAGATTTCTCCCAAAGCTGATAAAAAAATAATAAAAATAAAATCAATATCTTTTTATATCATCTTTTTAAATATATGTAATCTAACAACATATTACAGGAATTGTTTGCTGATAAACTTTTATCGACAAAATTAAATTTTGTATTCCTATTTTTTAAAATCATGTTTGTTTAGTATATTAAAATATTTAACATTATATTTGAAAAAAAATCTATACAATATATGGCTAATGTCTAATACATTAAATACTAAATTCTATTTGAACAAAGTAAATTTTTTTTTTTATATATTTTAAAATTATATTCTTATTTCTTACTATACATATATATGGTTTATATGAGCAAAGGCACTTTCATAGTTCATTGCCCCAGTTCCATATATTTCAAAACAAAATTTATGATAGTATGATAAGAAAACTGTTTATTGTTTAAATATCAATTTCTATACAAAACAAAAATGAATTAAAAAACATACCATTATTTAAATGCTGAAACATTGAACAAATATAAGCATAAGATAAATGAAAAGGCAAAGCAGATTTTATTGAGATTAAAAAGAATAAAAGATTTTATATACATTTAAAAAGATTATATCTGTTTGAACAGATTACAATAACATTATAATAAATAAAAAAGAAGTATTATGCTAAAGTTGACTAGAAATACTATGTATAAGAAATTCAATATAAGTTTGCAAAAATTTAGTTTAATAGACATATTACAGAAAATTGCTGTATGTTGGAAACAAAGTTAAAAATATTTTGCCAATTTAAAATCATAAATTCAATCCTATTTAACAATTTTTCATTGAAAGATTCAACTTTGCTCAAAATTTAACAGTATAGAAACAGTTTAATGTAAACAATCTCTCTTAACAGAGAGAATAACTAAGCTATCAGAGACATATTTCATATAAAAATATTCAATTTTTTTGTGTAATATTTTTCAAATCTCAAAAATACTTTTAAGCAATAAATTTTATCTTATTGACATAATTTCTAATTTTTTTATAAAATATTTATATGAGAATTTAATTCTTAAAAAAGTTATATTTCAAATTTAATTATAGAACTAAGGCAATGAATTGTGCCAAAACAAATTTATATTCAAACAATTTCCAATGAATAAATATACAAAAATAATGATTATACTAAGTACGGAAAAAAGTAACAAACATGAAATCCGAATCTTATCTTTTAAATTAGATTTATACATAAAGAATTTTATGATTAATGATAATTTATTAAAATCTGCTTAAGTGAATAAAAATGTAAATATCTTGCTCATTGCAAGGCATTATCTGAGGTGAGTGAATAACTGCGCACACGAGAAAACCAGAAAGGAGGAAAGTTGTTTGCTGTCAAATCAAATTCTGAAACTGTCTCTTGACCATTCCTAAAATAAATAGAATTTATATTTTATAAAATATAAAACTAGATTTTTTTAAGAATAATTTTTTTTTGCATATTTCAAGATTATTTAACCTATGATTCATGTGAATTGAATAATGTCTCCAAATTAGCTGAAAACTTGGTCGACCTTTCACAGTTCGAACTTCTAGACCCTGAAATAGATAAGGACTCAATTTCAAATTTTGTTAATATTTGTTAGAGTAAGAAAAGTCATTATATCAAAAATTAGAACAATACAAGGAGTGGGCCAAAAGTTCAAAGTGATTAAACAACTTGTTTTTTTTAATTTACATGGAATTCAGATTTTCTGCAACTATTAGAAACAAGGCTGGAATGCTGAACATGCATCATGTTCAGCATTATTTGCAATTATATTTGTAACTCATTCACATTCTGAAATATCCATTTTTTGAGTTACAGATTCATCTTGGACAAAAACCAGACACAAGGAGCCAGATTTAGATCACAACCATGATATTTCTAGTCTTATTAAAAAGGTAAAACTCATTAAATAAATTGATAATGAATCTAAAAAAATCTGTGCTAAATGCTATTTACTTCTTAACTAAGTCAGTCTGGGAACTTTTGGCTTGTATTTAACAATTACAATGTCAAAAAGCCTACCACATGAAAAGTTTGTTCTGTTTCTTGATTAGTAGTACGCTGGCGACGATAACGATAATTTCCTCCATTTGTTATAGTATTATCAGGTTTAAAGCGCTTCAATATAGCAGTGACTGAATCATCTACCAAACGATAATGACCAGAAAGTACGGCAGGATGCCGAGGTTTCCGATATTTTAGTTTTGAAAGAGATTGATAGGGATCATCAGGTGTTGTAAGCATCAGTACTCTTCCTAATATATGAAAATAATAAATATTTAGCAGTAGATTAACACTAATGTATGATTTAAATGAAATTAATAAATTATAATAGATTTATATATAAAAATACAAACCTTCTGGAAAAAATCGAAGATAACGAAAGTATTCAACTAAGTAACAAGGCCTGTAGTTAGCATCTTGAAATGCAGGCTCTCCATATCTCACATATGTTGTTTTACTGATGTATGTACCTTAAAAATATTTTTAACATTTGAATTTCTGATTTAATATATTTTGTATATTTGTTATAATTAAAATAGAAATCATTATAACTAATTTCATAAATTCTTAAAGCAAGCTTTATTTTCTAAAAAAGATACAGGTATCTCTTTTTGTTATGAAGATAAAGCATTCCTTGAATATATCAAACAATAATGATCAGAGAGTACAGCAGGATGCTGAGATTACCAATATTTTAGTTTTGAAAGAGATTGATAGGAAAAAACTTGAAAACTATTTATTAGGTGAAAATTCATAAAATGAAAACTGAACTCCTATTAATTTAAATATAAAAATTTCTAATGACTTCTTGAGCTCCAGAATCACAATTATTTTATCTATTGATGTTAAAACATTAAAATAAATGTAATAATATAAAATATAATACTGTAGTTTATGATAGTTTGTTTAGCTTATTTCTTTCCATTTAATTTTAATTTCCAAGCTATTAAGCAATTTTCAAATTTAAACTTAAGCAACAATAAACAAATCAAACATTATGCTTTATTCATTATTTAAAAACTATAAATTTTCATTAAAATTGAATGAGAATTTATAATTTTTCATTAAATTTTATCTGGTCTTAGATTTATTAGTAACTATAAAAGTAAGTACAGCCACCTACTTTTTTACCTAAATCAAAGATAACACACATCACACAGTATGTGTGATGTGTGTCACAGTACTGACTGATGTGTGTCCAAAGATAACACATCAGTCAGTAGAATGTAAATATTTAATAAACACAGTTTTATACATAAATAAAATTGTAACTGAAAAATACTTTAGGCTTAACAAGGACATCATCAATAGGCCAATAATATTTTTTGATTAGAGTTTTATTTATATATACAAGGGCGAGTCAAATGAAAGTGAGCCAATGCTTTCATTTTTCTTTGATTGCCAAGGGCCACTACTGATTGAATATGCAGTGCCAGCGGAAACCATCAATGCTGAATGGTATTGTCTAACTCTGGAACGCCTGCACACAGCAATCAAAAACAAATGGCCTGGACTGCTGTCAAAGGGCGTCATCTTGCTCCACGACAATGCCAGATCCCATGTTGCTAATCAGACCACAGACTTGCTGTGCCAGTTTAAGTGAGAGGTGCTGGAACATCCACCGTATAGTCCTGATCTCTCCCCTTGTGATTATCATGTCTTCGGTCCACTCAAGAAGCAATTGAAAGATCGCCACTTCATCTCAGACGCTGCCATTCAAGCGGAGGTTACAAGACTCCTCATGACCCATCCAAGCACGTCCTGTACACCAAGGTGTTTTACGACAATGGTATCACCCAACTAGTTACTCAGTGGATGCCTGCCTCAATGCCAACAACGATTACTTTTGAACTAAATAACCGTTCTCTCAGCACATGACGCACTGGCTCGCTTTCATTTGACTCGCCCTTATATATAACTGTATTTAATAAATATTTGCATATTTACTATACGCATCATATGACTATACTTGTGTTATCTTTTATCTGTAACATTTAAGTTTTATAACTTTTAAAAGTTTTGATTCTAATAAATCAAATCAAGATTCAATAAAGCAATATAAAAAAAATAAAACAGCTTAAAACAAATCAAAATACAGCCACTTCCTGACTTATGTAAGGGTTACATTTTCAGAATTTTTATGGAAGATGAATTTTATGTAATTTGGAAAAATAATTTTTTAACAAAAATTTTGGATTAAAAACTTTCAGGACTAGGTGACTATAATGGTTATACCTATACATGCATACATTTAATGCATTACCTATAATGCATATGTTTGTGTAAGACAGCAATATCACTAGAAATATCTTGGTCATTGGCTTCTTGCTCCATTGGTGAAATTCTTTCTGTGATCTCTTGAACAAAATTAGCACTAGTCGCCTGTGGTGCCAATGTTTCAGTGGTTTTAAGAACGAATTTGGTTATAATCATCATGTTCATGTTTTGGTTAGGTCGTTATATAATTCTTTGTAAGATGTTATTAATGGCTTCAGATCACATTGAAACTTTCCAGTTCATGCCTCATTAGGATCATGTTTGACAAAATGGTTTGAAAATTTTAACTTATCATTTATTGACTTTTCAGCAAAATTAATAAATTTATACATGCACAAATTTTATTTTAATTTTTTTTAAATATTTTATACTATTAAACATCATAAAGGTGCTTTTCACTTTAAACACCAAACTCAAAATGTAGTAAAAATAAATTCCCTATTGAAGTTATACTTATAATTAGGGGAATTCCCCAGAAATTTCTTTTCTAATTGGAACCAAAAACAACAATATGGAGATGAATAATGTGAAGAAAATTCCACATTCACTATAACATGAAAAAATTTTTCTTAGAATTTGGGTCAATTGTATTAAATCAAAACAAATTGTGTAAAAATAGAATGACATTTCTTTTTTAATTTGTGTTAAATCAAAATCATGTAAAAATAGAATTGGATGTATATCTATTTATGCAAATATTTTACACAGAACCAAATTTATGTAAGCCATATATTACATAAGTCAGGGAATTATTGTAAACTTTTAATTAATAGCAAAATACTTTCAGACATTAGAGCCTAAAATTAGTGCAACTATCACAAATTAGAAGGATAAAACAGAGTATTTAAAATAAAAGAACAGAACATTTTTTGAATATAGATTAAATTTAAAATTATAAAAATGATTAAATATATAGTGTTTTACAAACTTAGAAATAGATGCATAAAAATTACATATAAGCTACAGATATTATTAATACAAAAAGAATTCTAATCATATTTACATTAAAAATTAAATAGTATTAGTAATATGCTTTTTTAAACTGGCAAGTTAGTATACTTAAGCTGCAAAAAACTGTTTGACTCTCAAACTGACGATAAAAAAAATCACAGCACTTAAATTAGCCATTTATTATTATTACAAATATATATGTTTTTTTTGTTTTGTCATAGTAATAATAAAAATTTAATAAAATATATACTAAAACTATATTAATTAAATTTTCTAGTGTATAAGAGCTGGTAAATATGTATTATTTTGATTAAATTTAGCAAAAAAAAAAAAAAAAAATTTATTTTAAAAAGCAAAAAAAAAAAAAAAAAAAAAAAAATTAATTTTAAAAAGCTATTGTAATCACATTATTACAAATCTTATCTTACCATTGAAACAGAGTCTTGGTCTCCAAATATACATTTCTCTCCAACTTCTATATGTATTAAGAGGACCACAGTTTACTCCCCAAACTCTGATACATAAATGCTTTAAATTAACCAAATGATAATTGATTAAAAAATAATTTTTCATAAATTTGGACTTACCTTAAACAAGCCAAACGCCAAATTTCAGGATCTCTTGCACAAATATAAAATCCTCGACATACCTTACCATATAAAAAATATTGTTAAGATTATAAAATGGTCAAATGTAAATCTTGATAGTTTTTTAATATATTCTAGAAAATATTCAAAATTAAGTTTAAATATAAAAATATTGTTTAAATGATATAATGTAGAAAATATCTATTTCTTTACTCTTGATACTTGTTCCAAAGATCGAAGATCTAAATCAAGAGAGACAACCCATTTTAATATATAAATGAAGACTTCAGTTGGTAAAATTGAAATGTGTGTTGCCTAAAAAGTTTAAAATAATAAAATTATATTTAATGGTTAATTTCTTAAAATAAGTTTAAGTAAATAATTATTCATATTACCTTATGAATAAGAGCAGGCTGACATATAAGATTAGTTTTCACTTGAAAATATATTCTCTGAAAATGTTCCAATAAATCTGTTATATTTTCTTCGGAATAATCATTGTTTTCATTTTCTTCAACACTAAAAACAATAAATATTGTATATTTTCTCCAAATTTTAAAATTTTATCAATATATTTTTAGATTTAGAAAATAATTATTTATATTTTTTTAAATTTAATATTTATCTGGCTCCAGAATTGTTTTTAATATTAAAAAGAATTTTTTTATTATAGTCAAGTAACATTAATCTGGCTATCTGTAACCTGGGAGCATCAGTTATTTGACATTTTTTATAAAATGAATAATTAAAAAATAAAAGCTCATATTATTATTAAAATTATTTGTTGTTCATTTTGCTAACATAATTATAGATAAATATTTAAATATGATAATACCAAAATTTCATATTCAATAGTAAAAATAATGAATCACTGAACAACTACAAAATACTAAAAAATAATTTTTTTTAGCATACAGAAGTTTATTATTATTTTTTATTTTTAATAAAAAATAAAAATTTCTGTTTGGGAGAAAAGTTTTTCATTATTATTGAATTGCCATCTAGATACTAAAAGTGCTGCATATTGAGTTGAATCACAATTTTAATAGAAATTGCCAGTATAAAATAAGCATGTTTCAATGATACATGCTTATTTTAAATTATTTATCTTTTAGAAATACTACTTAATGATTTTGCATTGAATATATTTTATTTTATTGTTATAATTTCTAAACTGTTTTAATAACCTCATTTAAAAATTATATAACATTTTTATTTATTTTAACTACAATTTGTTTATTCAAAAAATGATTATACAGAATGCTTTATAAAACTGAAAAGTCAAATTTAAGAGATGATTTCTTGCATAATAATAAAAATATTCTGTTAATCACTCTAATTTAAAGAAAAAATAATAATCTCCATCATTTCTAGAAAATGTTATTGTCAGGTGGACATCAAAATCAGAGACTATTTTGTAAGCTAATTGAATTTGTATAGAACGCCAGATATTGAAACTAAGTAAAATAAATAAAATCATAACACTAATAATAAAATATGCAGGAAAATGCACAAATATAAAAAATAATTCTTTTGAAAATATAGAATGTACTGTTACAAATAATATTTATTGCTTATTTGCCTGCCTATTCTTCTTTATCAAAATAATTGATAGAAAAAAACTTTAAATGCATTTCTTGAAGTATAATAACTGAACAGAATATTTTTATTTTGAAATTTTGCTTATTACTAGTACTTTTTAAATTTTCTTTTTTTACTTACTTGTTAGTATATTGTTAGGAAATGTTTTTATTGAACAGTATCAGATATACACAATGGCATATACACAAAATAGCAGTGAAAGGTGCAGGTTAATATATTACAATGACAGATTTTTAATTATTATAGGAAAATAAATAAGAAAACTATAACAAAACAAAACAATAACTATCGAATGTGATAGTTTTATTTGCAAAATAAAAGGCAGGATAATCTGATACCAGTTTAAAATCAATAAAATATGATTAATATGATATTATTCAGAAAGTTTCTCTGCATATACAATATTTCTCAAAGAACCAAATTCATATTATTTTCAATATACTGCATAGAATTTTGTAGGTTGCTAAAAATTTTCTTGTTGGAGAGCTAGATTCTTTCTTTGGGCAATGTATTTAAAAATGAGAACCAGCAGTTCCATTAATATTAAAAAGAAAAAAATCTAAAGAAATGACTATACTCTTTGAAAGTGATAACAGTTTAACTCATGATTCTTTGGAAAGTTATATATAATTTAGTCAGTTAGTATATGTAATATGTAATAAAAGTCATAATTCTGAAAATGGCATTTTTGTCTTATTTTATCAAATTTACACTTAACCACAAATTCATTTATTGGAAGATCCATAGTCCAGCAAAATTTATAAACTGGCATGGATTATTCCAATGCTGTCAGATTAATGATACTGTACTGCATTAATAGTATAGGAATAAAGAATTATTTATGCTTATGTGCTTTTTCATTTAAAAATTAAATTATTCTAGATTATAAATTATGAATGTTGATATCTATATGTATACTACTTGCTATAATAGGATATGACTTTAATGATACTAACAATAATATTGCTATTAATAGTCAACTCTTAATTATTAAAGGTATTATATTATAAAAACTATTGGAACATGATGTAAATTAATAAATTTACATCTTATTATAGTAGTTATATTGTAAATTGGGCTATACACACAAAATATAATTTTTATCATAATATTTATGTAATAATTTATTTAGATAAATCTGACTTATGTAGCATTGCAAAGAAAGTTTAAATTTTTGTCTGCATGCTCATTATTTTTCTTTTGCAACTTCTGTCTATGAGTTCCTTATAATCCTCACTATCTTTACAATATTGAAGTCCTTCAAAAGGCTTTCAATGTCCTTATTTTCCTATTAAACTTTATTCCATTTTCCATCCTACTGGATAGTGGCAGATCATTCCAGTGCCAATCATACACTGCACACACTCATAATAGTATAAGTCTTCTTGTTTGAATATTTCTTTAATCTTCTTATAGAGAAACTGTTAGATTGAAGGAAATTGTTTTCTATGCTTTGTGAATTAAAATCTACAGAATGCAAAATTCCAACAAGTATGAAAATGAAATCCATGATGCTTTGACAATACAAGAAATCTGTAATGTAAGCAGCATGGCAGATGTGTTAAAAATTCATAATTTTATTGAAAAAATTAATATTTTTATATTTAAAGATAACTACTTAAAATTTTCAGGATATGGTCCTTATATCATGTAATTTCCAATTATATAAAAAATTTTCAAACTTTGCCCTGTAAATGAATTTAATTCTGCATACTTAATTTTTGTTTTATAAAAACATTACTCTTAGTTAAAATGAAATAATTTTTATTAGATATCATCTCTGATTTTATTTGTTCTTAATATCTTATATTTTTAAAGAATAATTAAGTTTCATCTAATTTTTTCATGTCCTATTGAACTGTAAAATCAGTCATATTTCTCATTCAATAATTGTTTGATTTTAATATATCTTTACTCTATATGGTGTTTCTACAGGGGAAGATTTAAAAGACCAGTTAACTGTTTATAGTTGAACATAATTGATTTCCTGTATGAATGCTGCTATAGCTTATTTCTCTATTGATAAAACATTTTTCTCTGTTTTCGTCTCATGTATATATTTTTTCTTCAAAAACTTATATATATAAAATTTTTTATATATATAACCTTTTTAATATATAAAAAGTCTATATCATAATTTTTATTTATAATACTTTCTAAAGTGATTTTGCAGCAACATCCTTAAGGAAGATGTGGAATTTGACATGCTTCCTTTCCTCTTTGCTGAAGTAATATTCATCAATGTTTTTTATATAATTTACACATATATTATTTTAATTAATTATATAATCATTAATTATTATCTAATTATATAATCTATCATTGTTATACATATAAATATATTTTTGTAATAAAATATGAAATAAAATCATTAATTTCCTATTTATATTTTTTTTATGAAGTTTTCCACAATATCTTTCTAATTTCGAAGACCAAAATTTTGTTTGAATAAATTTTTACTTTGTTTGAATTAAAAAACAAACTGATGATAAAATAATAAACACCATAGGTTAGATATGCTTTGGAAAATATATTGTAATAGTTTTAGAAGTATCATTAATTAAATATGATTTTATAATGTCTCTTATTTTAGAAAGAAAATTATAGATGTACTGTATATTTATAATAATGATGATTTTCCCTTATTGCCTTAAAATAGATTTTTTAAAAAATTTAGATGTTTTAATTTATCAGAGAAACAAAACAACCAATATCATACTTGACAATCAACACTGGAGTTGCTATATTAGATTATTAGCAGAAAATAATCAGCTAATTATTCTATTCAGAGTTCACTTGTTTACATAAGTTTATATTATTATTTCTTTTTTCATTTAAAGTAGTAATTTTAAGGTTATTTGTAATGTAAAGAACTAATATGTAGTTGAGGGGTGTAAAATTAGTGAGTGCAGCATACTTCCAAGGTCAACAACTTGATCTAGCACAAGAGGTTTGTTTCATTTTGCAAAATAGAGATGGCACTTCAGAAACTTCTTTGTTTTAACATACTAATATAATTAAATGTTGAAGAAATCATGATTTAGAAAAAATAAATTAAAAGAAATAATTCATTTAAAAATGAGTTAAAATTATATAACTTGGGATTATATAATCATTCAAAAAGCATCTGTATATTAATAACAAGATTTTAATTTTAGATAAATATATACAGGTAATCCTTGATGTACAGCCACATCAACTTATGATTAGTTATACTTAACAACAGTTAAGACAGTGATGTAATTAGTAAATTCTGTGATTCTTCAATGCAATTCAATGACTTCAAGCCCCAAGTCCAATGGTCTGATATATGGAAAGCATTCTTTTTTGTATTTAGTTCTTTCAGTTTTGTGTTTTATGTTTATTAAAGTAATAATATAGTATCGTAGTAAACATTAATAGTAAAAAATCCATAACTTTTGGGCATTTCTGACTTCCAACCAAACCCAATTTATGACAGAACAGTTCAAACCAAACCCTATCATAAGTCAAGGACTACCTATATACATATATACTGTATATAGAAATACAGTGTAACCTTGTTATCTCGAAACCCTTGATATGTCGAAGAAAAATTTTTTCTGTGCACTTTCGGCATTAAACCAATGTAATTTCAATGCTGATATGTGGAAAAAAATTTTTTCATGCACTTTCGGCATTAAACCAATGTAATTTCAATAGTTATGAAGTATTTTCTTCGAAACCATTGCTATCTCAAATTAGTTTATAATTTTTGTGCTAGAGAAATTAAAAATACTTAAGAATTTTCCCTCGCTTTCGGAGTCTAAACAAAGGATTTAACAAAAAAATTAAATGTGCTACCATTAACCGAAACTTTTCTGTGCATGCTCAGAATACTGAATATACCATACAGTAGTTTCTTTTCTAAGTTTCACTTCTAATTGATGATAGGTTTTAGTCAATATGATTGTGTTTATTCAGTGATATTTTCAACCTTTGGTTTATAAGATAAGGAGTGTTTAGACGCTAATTTTCATAGAAAAAAAGAGTGTCTATAACAGTATAAAAACTACGATATGTATTATTGACATAAAAATCTTTATTTAAAATTGAACCTCAATATCTCAAAAACTCTTTATATTGAATTTTTTTTTATTCTCATGAGATTCGAGATATCGAGGTTCTACTGTATATCAATGTTTTAATCCTATCTAATACAATGAAAGATAAAATTAATAGTTTAGGCAAGTCTAAGTAAAATGAAAATTCATAGTATATCTGCTTTTATACCTGAGAAAATAAATATTCCTCAACTTATGATCATTAATATTTATGATGGTGATGTGATCTGTAAAGTCTGTAATTGATCAATGCAATTCACATATACAAGTCCCAGACCTGGGCAAATTTTATTTGAAATAACAAATAACAAATAATTTTGAAACTTTTCTGTGCATGCTCAGAATACTGAATATACCATACAGTAGTTTCTTTTCTAAGTTTCACTTCTAATTGATGATAGGTTTTAGTCAATATGATTGTGTTTATTCAGTGATATTTTCAACCTTTGGTTTATAAGATAAGGAGTGTTTAGACGCTAATTTTCATAGAAAAAAAGAGTGTCTATAACAGTATAAAAACTACGATATGTATTATTGACATAAAAATCTTTATTTAAAATTGAACCTCAATATCTCAAAAACTCTTTATATTGAATTTTTTTTTATTCTCATGAGATTCGAGATATCGAGGTTCTACTGTATATCAATGTTTTAATCCTATCTAATACAATGAAAGATAAAATTAATAGTTTAGGCAAGTCTAAGTAAAATGAAAATTCATAGTATATCTGCTTTTATACCTGAGAAAATAAATATTCCTCAACTTATGATCATTAATATTTATGATGGTGATGTGATCTGTAAAGTCTGTAATTGATCAATGCAATTCACATATACAAGTCCCAGACCTGGGCAAATTTTATTTGAAATAACAAATAACAAATAATTTTTCAAATAATTGAATATTGCCAAATAAAAGATAATGTTATTTGAAGATAATCTATCTTTCAAATAATTTATTTGAAATAATTTCCAAGATAAATTATTTGTCAAATAATTTATTTGCAAATAAAAAATTATTTAAATAAATACGTTATTTGAAAGTCCACATGCAATGGTCTGATGTACCATCAGAATCATTTTTGTGTCTAGTTCCTATAGTTTTGTATTTGTTTAATCTTTTCACTGCTGGCTATTCTGTTAAATTAAGCCTAATTAATATGAAAAAAAAAATTAAAATTGTGAAATCTTATTTTTAATTTTTATCAAAATCTTTTGAAATTTTCAGGATTTATTGCATTTCTTGTTCTCTTTCTAACAATGTAAGCATTTGTTTTAATTTTATTTCTTTTGTAACTTTTCATTACATATACGAAATTAACAACATGATTTTTTTTTAATTTGAAATTTTAGCCATCCAATGAAAGTTGATTTTACATAGCAATAAGTCCTCTGAACAAAATAGGCCATAAATGAAAAATTTAGTTAAAATTTTCAGAAATTATTTATAAAAAATCACAAGTTATGTAGCATCTGTTGAAGTTACATCATATAATTATTAAAAAAATTACATGAATTCATTGAAATATTGTCATTTTTATTAACTTGTTTTTACTTCATTTTCACAATTTTTAGTACAGGAATACCTCGATTATCGCGGTTTCAATTATCGCGATTTTCGAATTATCGCGGTTTATAATTTGATACCAAAATTCCAATTATTGCGATCCAAATTTGAATTATTGTTGTTTCGAGATGTAGCCCACCACATATGTAACCAGAATTACATTTACCCTCCAAGTAGTTCTCCAATAACATTGCAGAGATTGACCAACAGCAAAATATTTATGATGATTTTGAAATATGATACTTTGTTTACATAATAAAAATGGATCGGATTACATTAAATTCAATAAAAAAATCAACAAATAAAAATAATTGTATTGGAATTGTTTTATTTGATAGAAAACAGATATAGGAATGGAATAAAATCAATATTTTTGGAGGAATGAAAAAAAATGTTTTTAATGATGCAATTGATTACCTGGATTCTCTACAAAACCAACTACACTGACTTTTTTTCCAATTACACTGCACCAGGTTAACATGTAAAAATGCACTGAAAAGTATGAAGAGCAAGTATCAACTAGTTTAAATTTTTGTAGTTAAAGTATAAATTGAACTTTGTTAGATTAGTTAAAAGTTTTAATACTTTTAACTAATCTAATAAAGTTCAATTTATACTTTTTTTTTGTAATAAAGTTCAATTTATACTTTAACTACAAAATCAAATCATCAATAATTTAAAAACAAAAGCAGATTAAAGTGTTCAATAATCATTCCCAAATTTCACTGGTAATGGCATAATGATTCAAAATATCTAATTAATTGTTTCTTTGTTTTTTATAAATTTCTTTTCATTTTTTCTTTATTCTCTAGAGAATACTGAAAAGACAGATAATAGTATGCTATTTAAAAATTTTTTAAAAATTGCTTATATTTTTACAATATCTTAAAATAATTATGGTTTCTATATATAGCGATAGAAACTATTGAAGAGACAGATAATAGTATGCTATTTAAAAATTTTTTAAAAACTGCTTATATTTTTACAATATCTTAAAATAATTATGGTTTCTATATATAGCGATAGAAACCATAATTATTTTATGATACTATGTTCTTGACAAGTTGTAAGAATAATTTTGACAAAAACATCAGAAATATTTTTGTTTGGTTTTTTTTGCCAGCAATAACTAGAAAGAAAAGATACGAAATTAAAATAAAAACAGATTGACACTGTTTAATCTGACACTATGGTCCAGCATATTTATAAAATTCACTATCATATTCCTCAACAATGGCTAGCCCATGTGTTGGGCAGTTTTGAAATTAGATCTAATAATCAACTAATGTTATCTGTTAAGGTCACCACACACGGAGCGATTTGTCATCAGATCGGTCGGCAAATTTCAGATTTGTCAGACCAATTGTATGTTCCCACACACAATGCTATTTGTTGTCATATTGGTTGCAATGACGGATCGTTTCCGATCTGTCATCGTCTGACGATCCGCGTACACGGTTAGATCTATCATCAGATCCATCGTCAACCCGCCGAATCATCAAACCGATTGTATGACTCCATACACGGAACGATTTATCGTCAGATCTATCGTTGAGACCAATCGTTCAGATCCGTTGTAAAGCAATCACTACAGAGTGTGTGTTGTGAGCATGGAGTGCGAGATACTTTCATAGGTAGCTTTGGCTTTGTTACTTTATAAAGAAAAAAATAGAACGAAAAGAAAAGTATGGAGTAAAAATTGGCTTTTGAAAAGAAAACATTTTTCGCATACTTTGATGAAGGAATTGATATTTCACTCAAAAGATTGGCATAATTATTTGAGAATGTCCGAAATACTTATCTTGAACTGTCGAAAGAGTCATCTCCAGAAATTTTGAAAACTGATACGATTATGAGAGAATCTCTCTCTTAGTCTAGAATACACTGCAAGGCATATGGAAGACTTAACTAAACAAAAACAACTTAAAATAACTGTCGGGATTTGGACATCTGACTTCCCCAGTGGGAGGCTGCCAGAAGTAAACGATATCAGTCAATAAGGGTGTGGTAATTAGACGAATTTATGAAGGGGTTATAGCTTCCTAAGTATGCCTTGATATTATTCCCCAGTTGCTTTGTCTCCCTTTTTTTCAATTCAAACTTGAGAGGGGGGAGAGCATGCAATAAAAACAAACCTTTGCTTTGTACTGTATTACAACTAAACAAAAACAACTTAAAATAACTATTGGGATTTGGACATCTGACTTCCCCAGTGGGAGGCTGCCAGAAGTAAACGATGTCAGTCAATAAGGGTGTGGTAATTAGACCAATTTATGAAGGGGTTATAGCTTCCTAAGTATGCCTTGATATTATTCTCCAGTTGCTTTGTCTCCCTTTTTTTCAGTTCAAACTTGAGAGGGGGGAGAGCATGCAATAAAAACAAACCTTTGCTTTGTACTGTATATAACTGTGTATATTTTTTTGGTGTTGTAAATAAACTTGTGTATTTGAAGTAACGTTGTGAGGTCTGTAGAGGAGTGTATTCGATATTGAACTACATCGAGAAACAGAAACAAACTCGGACCAGGAACTTTACTATTCTGTAAATAATCATAAAAATGAAAATTTTCAATTGAGATACCATTTTATTTCATTACTTAAAACTGATATGCTATTTATAATATAAAATTAATAATAATTTAAATATATATAAATTTATTTATATTAAGAATATGAATTAATTTACAAACAATAAATAAATTAATATATTTATTTATAAATCACTTCATTTACACGAATTCATTTTTAAAAAATTGTGCTGCCATAGTGAACACGTGCAAACTATCTGTCGATGACGCCAAAAGTTGTTGGGAATCCCAGAAGACCACAACAGATTGGACGATTCGAGAAATCGCTTCACATTTACCCATACACAGTCAGATCTGTCGAACGATTTTGGTCTTTGACGACGGATTTGAGACAAATTGCTCCGTGTATGGCTGCCTTAAAATCAGTCAATCTTTTTTTGTAATTCTGGTGACTGGTCTGGACGATGGATTTGATGATAAATCATTCCATGTGTGGAGTCCTATAATCGGTCTGACAATTCGGCAGTTTGATGACGCAAACTATCTGTCAATGACGCCAAAAGTTGTTGGGAATCCCAGAAGACCACAACAGATCGGACGAACTATCTGTCGATGACGCCAAAAGTTGTTGGGAATCCCAGAAGACCACAACAGATTGGACGATTCGAGAAATCGCTTCACATTTACCCATACACAGTCAGATCTGTCGAACGATTTTGGTCTTTGACGACGGATTTGAGACAAATTGCTCCGTGTATGGCTGCCTTAAAATCAGTCAATCGATTTGTAATTCTGGTGACTGGTCTGGACGATGGATTTGATAAATCATTCCATGTGTGGAGTCCTATAATCGGTCTGACAATTCGGCAGTTTGATGACGGATCTGAGGATAGACCATGTGTGTGGACCGTCAGATGATGACCGATCGAAACGATCTGTCGTCGTGATCGGTCTCACGACAAATCACTCCGTACGTGGCAGCCTTTATACAGATAACATTAGCTAATGTAGATGAGTTGTTAATGGTTCAGAAGATTGCACCGTGTGTGTGGACCGTCAGATGATGACCGATCGAAACGATCTGTCATCGTGATCGGTCTCACGACAAATCACTCCGTATGTGGCAGCCTTTATACAGATAACATTAGCTAATGTAGATGAGTTGTTAATGGTTCAGAACATTTCTTTTATGTAATAAAAGAATTTTTTTCTGCATAGTGCTTTAGTTCCTTTTTTATGTTGATTAGTAGCAGAATGTCTACAACTTTAGGTCTAATAATGTTTTATTAAAATTTAAATGCTCTAATTGATTATTTTTATTCAGATTTTTTAATTTTTTTTATAAGTTATTAATTAGAATTTTTAATTTTATATTATACATAAACAAATTTTTTGCTATGCATATTATTTATAAAATTATTTAAATTGCCTCTCAAAAATGATTAAATTGAAATTAATCTGATAAATTTTTTATCATCAGATAAAAAATGATTAATTTAAATTTAATCAATTTTTTTCTAATTATTAACTTTAGTTTTATTTCTAAATGTATAATTTTTTAAAAAACTAACTCTTCTAAAATTTGATAAATTATTTACCACATTTAATATAATTTTAATAATCAACAGAAAATTTATAAAATGTCAATTATTTGATGATTTACTTTATATAACAAACTACTGATTTCAATCTAAAAAAGATTGAATTAGAAATTTTAGAACTATTCAAAATACACATAATTCTTATATTATTAATAAGTTATTTCTAAAAATAACTTATCAGTTCAAATAAAGCAAAATGTCAACAATATAAAGTAGAAGTCGCTAAACAAACTACTGATTTCAATCTAAAAAAGATTGAATTAGAAATTTCAGAACTATTCAAAATACACATAATTCTTATATTATTAATAAGTTATTTGTAAAAATAACTTATCAGTTCAAATAAAGCAAAATGTCAACAATATAAAGTAGAAGTCGCTATATATTTAAATGTAAAATAAACTAAAAAACGTATACCAGTACATTATTAGAAATCCATCAATCTTGTTCACTTCTAACAAAATTAAGTGTAAATGTAACACTTAATTGTGTAAAGTGTTAAGTGTTGTGTTAAGTGTAAATTGTAAATGTAACATATAATTGTGTTACATTTACAATGTATTTTCTGGTACATTATTAGAAATCCATCAATCTTGTTCACTTCTAACACAATTAAGTGTAAATGGAACACTTAATTGTGTAAAGTGTTAAGTGTAAATTGTAAATGTAACATATAATTGTGTTACATTTACAATGTATTTTCTGCTGAACCATTTCTACTTTCCATACATAAAATTACAAAATACAATTTTAAGCTGTGATTATATTTATAAAAACAATTTTATATTTGTGTTGTAAATAAATTATAATACTGAATGAAGAAAATATATTTTCTCTAAACACTTATAAAACAGTTTATATATAATATGAAATTTGTAATGGTTATATAATGAATAATATTATTTTTTGTTCTCTCTTAATATAGATAACTTTACCATTACAAGCCTTTCAGATTAGAAACATGCTTATATTAGAATTTATAGAGAGCAAATACTATGATCTAAAATTTTATAGTGGTTCAGCATTTTTTAGATCCGAAAGGTGCCAGACTAAAATGTTTTAATCTACATAATATTTTATTTAAAAAATTTCATAAAATAAACATCAATAGATCTGAAATTATCTTTACAAAATTAACAAAAATACTAAATAATATAAAATACTTTCAAAATATAATAATGCATGAATTCAAATTCATTAAATTCTTTAAAATGTGACTAATAATAAATATTTAAATACCTATTAGTCACTTTAACTTTTAGTTCTTCTAATTTTCTCTCTAATAACTGTAATAAAAATGCTCATATAAATTTTATATATTTATTATTGAATTTTCAAAATTTAAAGTTACATAAAACAAATTTAAAAAAAAAAGTAAATTTTTAATGTTTTTAAATTTTATATAAACTAAATGACAGCTTGCCTATTTCAATCTAACTTTTAAATATTATCAAAATTATTTTAAACATCATTTTTCTTGAAACCATTAGTTGGCAATTTTTTTGTTCATTGATTTAAACAACCAATAATTTAAACATAAAATTTAAATAACAGTCCTTGTCAAATACGATATATATAGAACTAAAAATAATATCTTGCATAAATCTATATTAATTAAAGATGTTAAGTCTAAGAAAACACTAAAGGTGAAATTGGTAATATCACAAGATAAACACCATTAATAAATACAAACTTAGCTCTATGTAGGAAATTATTAATTTTTTAAGAAGAGTTTTGTGTATCAATTATACTAGCAGAAATTTGTTCTGAATTTAAAACAAAAATATATAAAACAATTTTAATCTTTTTAATATATCATGTACACTTATATCTCTGATATAAGGATCTGCTTATATATATCGTATATAAGCAGGCTCTCTACTTCAGAGTTTAAAAATTAATAAAATTTGAAACTGTATATAAACCAACTTCCAACTTTCAAGTATTAGAAAAATATGGCATTTACTGAAATAAATAATTTTTTTATAATTTTAAAAAATTTTCCAAATTCAGTTCACTATTTGAATAAATGCTAGACATAACATTGAGCATTGCAATGCAACAAAAAAATTAAATGGAGATCAGGATGCAATTGTTCATATTTTATCCAGTTGAATTTCCCTATAGTACAATTTTATTGAAGTATTTGTTCAGCAGAAAATATCAAAGAAATATTAAAAGTTTATAATTTCTGAATCTTAGCAAAAATATTTAATAAACTTTAAACAATAAAAAATAGAACCAAAGCACATAATGGAAAATTTTGATTGATGAATGTATGGAGATGGAAAATTAAAGTTTTATTGCAAATTTAGAATAAAAATAATATAAAAGCCCAATTATAAGACAGAGTTTATTAAAATATTAACAGCATAAAAAATAAGAAGTGTTTTATAGTTAAATTTTAATCTTTCCTTCACAATACAACATTGCATTTTTATTCAATTTTATTAACAATAAAAATTTTGATTGTGACAAATAACAACAACAATGCAATTAAACTTATTTGCATGTCAAACTTTTGGTCTACTATTGGAAATATGCTTTGGTTAAATTAATATTACATCATAAACAAAGACAATTGCTTCTACTGTCAATGCATGTTTATGATGTAAGTTCTATAAAACATGAAATATTAATATTAAAAGTCAAATAATAATAAAAATAGAATTAAAACAATATAAATGAAGTAATTGGGAAATATCTTATTCTTCACAAATTAGGCCTAAATATTTGTGGTCACCCTTTAATTTGGTATAGTCTAATTAACCTCTTCATAATATATTCCATACTCTCTTAATATACTTTTAGTTAAACACAAGTTTTCTAGTCTCTTATAGCTAGGTCCTGTAACTGTAAATCAAATGAAACTAACTAATATATAATTGTAATATAGATTTTCTTTTTGTTTTCTAATTTTTTGATTGTTCTTGTGGAATGAAAAAATTTTTCATATATGCAAGATTTGGAATTTATCCAAATTTTTTCTAAATGATGATAAATTATTAACTTGTTTCTTATGAAAGGTTCTTCTTCAGGTTCTTGATGCCTAGCAACAAAAGCATGTACGGCAACATACTTGAAAGATATCTGAAAATATAAGATGCAGAACTCCCATAATGAGGATCCCAAACTCAATGATTATACTAAAATATAGAAGCAAAGAGTGATTAAAGATTTTGATTTTAACCTAAGCATCATGACAGCATCAGATCATGACAATTTCAAAACTGATTGGACTTATTGAACCTCATGGCAATTCTTGAGAACTTTGATTCAAACAAGCAATGAACAACAACAAGGCAAGAAATAAAGATGATACATGCTTGCATTTAGGAGAAAAATTTATTTCACAATATTCAGCACCTGATTTAATTAAGCAATTTTTGGTTAACAGATATTGCCATTTTCCATTTAAGTATAGTATTAAGTGGCATGGCAAAATAAGCCTTGCCACAAATTGCCCATCTCTGCAGATGATTAGCTGGATTGAGAAGGATAGGGCCAGACTTCTTTAATAAATTTTCAAGAGGTGGTCAAGAATCAAACCCAGATCCCTCAGAGTAGAAAGCCAAAGCATTTCCATATGATCAATTTAGTCAAGATGTGGTCAAGGACACATTCATTGTAATTGAACTTTAGCAATTATCCAAATGCCTGGCGGATCAATTTAGTCAATTTACTTAAGATGTGGTCAAGGACACATTCATTGTAATTGAACTTTAGCAATTATCCAAATGCCTGGCAATAGTTCGAGATAATGTTACATTATTTAATTGCCATTTAATACAACCAATATCTATTTCATAATTTTGGAAGATTTTCCTAAGTATAGAATAATTATATCTGATTTTCATGGTCAAAATTGTATGTGGGGAACCAATTATTCCATTTTATTATTATTTTTATGGGAAAAATCTGACTCAATTTACATTGTTTTAAAAAAACATTGCTGGTTTTGGAATTATCTATGATGTAACTTCAGAGGATTATTTCTTTTGTATTTTTAGCTAAAAATGATGAACAGTAAGATATAGACTAAGGCTAAGCGCGCACTTGCGATTTCCTGTCGCCACGACTGAAAAGTCGTAGTCGCGCTAGCTAAAAATGATGAACAGTAAGATATAGACTAAGGCTAAGCGTGCACTTGCGATTTCCTGTCGCCACGACTGAAAAGTCGTAGTCGCGGTATAATTTAAGGGAGAGCGCACTGCGATCAAATAATCGCAACTTTGTTTAGTATCGACATGGATTTCATTATGTATAACATTCGAACACACTTCACCCCACAATTTTTCTTTCTTAGTACGGTCACTATATTCTTTCAATTTCTTATTGTAAAGGGCAGGTCTCTTTTCTACCTCTAATATTATTCTTTCTGTGTCCAAGCCACAATTTATTAGATTATCTGTAGCTGTAGATTCAAGATCAGACATTTCGTTATAAAAATATTCTTCGCAATACGCTTTTAAATAAGAAAAAATCTTCAAAACATTCGCGATTTCAACTCAAGGTATGTACGAAGCAGCTTTCAACTGCTACTGAATAGTCGCAAGTGCGTGCATGTTCTAACAAGACCATATGACTCATTTGATATAGACGACAATCGCGTCGCACCAAAAATAGGTCAGGTTGCATCTTTTTAGTCGCTGCGATAATTTAGTCGCATATGCGCGTGTTTGTGTTGGAAAGCATGTGTTCCATTTCTGCGACTGAATAATCGCGCGACAGAAAATCGCAAGTGCGCGCTTAGCCTGAGACTACAATGCTGTTACTGTCCCTTACACATCTAGATCTTAAAACACTTCCAAATAAGATGGGCACAAACACAAAACATCACTTAAAACTGCATTGGCAAAAACGACTCAAAAACAAATAAACGAAATCAGAATAGAACTAGGTAATACACAAAAAACAACATCTGCAAAACTCATGAAATTTATTAGAAAGATTTTCAGAAAACTAAAAACACACACACTCCATGAAAACCACAACACACACATTAAAGAATACATAGACACTCTAAAACAGAAACTTGCAGCAAAGTCACAACGTCTGAAACGATACAAAACCAGCCTAGCATGTAAACTAGACAACACACTATTCACAAACAATGAAAAGACATTCTACAGAAACATAACCACTAAAGAGCCTAAACAAATACAAAACAGAGAAATACCAAACACAACAATCACTCACTAGCTTCTGGTCTGCCCTGTGGGCAGTGCCAGTCATACACAACCAGAAAGCCAGCTGGATTGCAGAAAAGGAGACATGCACATTAAAAGTACCAGAAATGCCCTATACCATCATTACTACTGAAGAACTCACAAACACAATTAGATACACTCACAACTGGAAAGACCCCTGGTGTAAATGGCATCCAGAATTTTTGGTATAAAATTTACTTGTCTTCATGACTTACTGACCAAACATCTCATAAATCTCATTCACGAACCAAAAGAGACACTTTCCTTTCTTACACACAGCATCACTTTCATGAAACTCAAGAGCACAAACTCCAGAAACCCATCATAATACAGACAAATCACATATTTATCAAAACTATACAAAATTTTAACCTCATGTGTCACCAACAAAATATACACACACTTCGAAGAAAACAACATTCTCATAGAACAACAGAAAGGCTGCCGTAGAAGTCACATGGAGTGCAAAGAGCAGCTGATCATCAACACAACAATACTAAAACAAATGCACAGACAACATAGACACTTACACGCAGCTTACATAGATTACAAAAAGTATTCGATAGGATACCACATTCATGACTCATACAGACACAAACTCTATAAAATCAATACCAAATATATTACATTCCTACAAAACATAATGCAACACTGGAAAAAAACACTGTACATCACCATAAATAACAATCACGTAGCCACAGAACCCATCACGTCTCATATATAACAATCACATAGCCACAGAACCCATATATATTAGATGTGGTATTTTCCAGGGCAATTCCCTCAGCCCACTTTGGTTCTGCCTCGCCCTAAATCCACTCTCCAACAAACTGAACACATCGAACTGTGTCTCTACAACATTAGACAAAACCGAACAACACACTACATACATTCACATCTCTTTTACATGGACAACATTAAACTGTACACCTCAACACAAACACAATTACAAAACTGTGGCTCTACAACATTAGACAAAACCAAACAACACACTCACATCTCTTTTACATGGACAACATTAAACTGTGCACCTCAACACAAACACAATTACAGCAGCTGTGTGAGGAAGTTAACTTGGACCTGTCCTATTTTTATTTTATTATGCACTCTATTATTCCTTTATCGTTATTTTCTTATATGCTAACGTATTATATTTTAGTTTAAAAGTTAACTTACTTCCCACGTTCTCCGCCTCCGTAGTTGGCAATCACGTGATACGGAATCGGAACCCGTATCCGGAAGAGCTATCCCGGTTAATAATGTCTTATCTACATAATAATTACCACTGAACTGATGTGTGAAAATAAGAATGATCCATATCGGTAATTTTGTTCGATCTATAAATTAATTGTAAAGATAATGACATGAATGAATCACTCTGTAAACTAATAAACTTTGAACTTGTTACGTATAAGTATGTAAATGAGCGAGTGCGGCGGTGTTCGTCACTC
>AYEL01083832.1:0-32113 GCA_000484575.1 Olivierus martensii
AAAATAAAAAATTATAATTTCTGAAATGAATAAAATATTATTTAAATGCAACATTTATGTAGCTTCGACGCGCCGAATGCAAACTGAACTCTCGAGCCGCGGAACAGTCAACATTTTTCGATCGAAAAAGACAGAAATTAACAAAAGAAAAA
Organism: Olivierus martensii; assembly: GCA_000484575.1. NCBI lineage: Eukaryota > Metazoa > Arthropoda > Arachnida > Scorpiones > Buthidae > Olivierus > Olivierus martensii. The sequence continues at coordinate 153 of AYEL01083832.1, forward strand.
ATTATCAAATAACAAAAGAAAAATTATCAAATAACAAAAAGAAGTATACAAACATAAATAGGAATTAAACTATGATAATTTAAAGCAAAATCTATAATGAGTTTGGAATTTAGTTTTCTAAAAGACGTGATTAAAGATTCGAAGCGAGAGAAAATAGTAACGGCGACACTTCTGGCTTGGGAGTTCGCACATGCGCAGAAATATGAACTCCACACGCTTATTCCTTTATTATATACACGGAGGTCTATCTCTTACCTCCGTGATTATATACAGTATGATGATGATATTTGCGTCTACCCTTTTGTTCTGCAAATTCAATAATTGTATCTGCATAATCTAGTGAAAATGTTGGTCCTTTTCAATAATCACAAGAGAATGGAAATTTAACTTTTCATCAGTTGTTTTGAGCTTAAATATTTTTTACAATTTTCAGAGCCGAAAATCAGCGTCCGCTCTAGCGTTTTTTTTTTTGTCAACAGATGATGCCACACTCCATTCAGGTAGAATACTTGGCCATCCGGCCGCTTTTTTTGTCAACAGATGACGCCACACTCCATTCAGGTAGAATACTATATCTAGATTAGGTTAGGTTTTTTGTCAACAGATGACGCCACACTCCATTCAGGTAGAATACTATGGTTTTTGTCAACAGATGACGCCACACTCCATTCAGGTAGAATACTATGTGCGGGGCGAAACAAGCCCTTCCACAGGCTGCCCACTCCTGCGGAGAGATCAGTCGGATTGTGGAGGACGGGGAACGACCCGCTCTAGCATTTATGACGCCTCGGACAAAAAATCAAATTGTCCTCCTTAAACATATACTTTTTAAAAATTTATAATGTGGGGTAAGGGCATAGTTGGGGAAGTGCATTATCGGGCTTTTTTTTAAGCGAAATTTTGCTATTTGATATTGTAGTAATCTACTACAAATTCATATCAACCTATTGACATAGATAACACACGATGAATAGTGCGATTCCAGTATTTACATCGATCTTTACAAAAGTGTCGCGTCCGAACAGCGCACACAACTTTGACAGGATCTTAAAAGTGCAATAATTCTTAAGATAACTTCACAATAGGTTCGATTTTTTGTAAGTATGAAGAATATTGATTAAAGTTTCTATTAAATAAACAATATTTTTTGATATTTCAAAATTTATTGAGAAAAATTCTGATAAGCTCCTGCAAATATTGTTACCTGGGGCAAGTGCGGATTAGCATCTTGGGATAATCGCGTATTAGGCTGCTCTAGCCTCATAACACGTTCAATTTTATTGTTTCCGTATTCTACAATTTAATTTGATTATTAACTTTTTTTCTAGCATATCGTATGGTTGGCAGCTATGTCAGAAAAACCAACAGGGGCGATTATCTAAAGAAATGAACAAAATGTGAACGTTGTCGAGATGACGATTGATAAATGCAAAGATATCAACATGAATGACAATGATCAAACTTTATTCATCCAAAAAGAAATATGTCATTTTATATAGCTAAAAGGCATTTTCAAAAGATTTTTACATGAAATTTAGATTTGACAAATACAAACACAATATATTATATGGATTATATGGATTGACAATTAACATTATGAATAAAGGAAAATGTTAAAAATATCTTGATTTTTTTTTAAATAACTGAAACATATTAAACAAACACAAATCAAATGAACATTAAAGAAAATATATATTCATATATTAAATAGTATTCTGAAATCAAATCCAAATAGTAAAATATCAAAAAGCAATTAACAATATACCATTTCTTTTTTACATATTTATTTGGATTCATAAAATGGACATATCTTGATATTTGGATATTATTATCATCTTGACTATTGCCAAAGGAAAGAACAAATTTCACAGACACTTTTCTAAATCATCCATCTTGATATTTGGATATTATCATCATCTTGACTATTGCCAAAGGAAAGAACAAATTTCACAGACACTTTTCTAAATCATCCGTTTGAAGAATAACTTTTTCTTATAGACAAAGATTTTATGCAATAAACAAATCTATAAAACTGAGAATTTTTTGATTAAACAAAATATCTTGCAAATAAAAAAAAATCTAAACTAGCTTAGATTTTGATTTTAGATTAGATTTTGTTTTTTTTTTTTATATTAATTTGGGACCTAGTTGTTAATTCAGTTTATCTTGCAAATACAATTCAATATGTAAAGCATGAATTATTTAATTTAAACTTGACAATTACACAATATATGTGTATTTATTTTAATTATATTAATATTATAACAAAGAATATATATACATATCATATCAAAGAATTATAAATATCATTAACAGTGATGATATTCTTAATATTTATATATTAATAATCATCATTAATAAATATTACTACTGAAATACTTCTCAACTTTAGTTATTAAATAAAAGTAAACAATAAGCCAAAAAAAGATAAATCACTTATTCAAAAACATTTTCAGCTATCCATGTAGCCTGCCTCAGTTGTATTTCAACTGAGGCAAGCTATGTGGATAGCGGAAAATGTTTTTAAATAAGCAATTTATCTTATTTATTTGGCTTGTTTACTTTTATTTAATAAATATTACTGAAGTAATATTTATTAAATAAATATTATTATTTTAATTATAAATATTATTAGGGAAAAAAACACAACCAGGAGGAAACAACAGCACTGCAAACCCAGCAGGAAGGGACAAAAACAGAAAAGACGAAGACAGAACAAAACGAAACAGAGCCCAGCTCGTGGAGTTCCATAAACTCCCAGACAAAAACACAAAAGACGAAACAGAGCCCAGCTCGTGGAGTTCCATAAACTCCCAGAACCAAAGTGACCACATCTGGACGGACCGCCAAACCCAAAGGGGAAGCCCAAGGAGGGAGTAGCAAGGCGGCCATAGGACAAAACAAGCACAACAAACAAAACACGACCTCCAACCAGGAGGAAAACAAAAAGAAAACAAAAGACAAGAAAAAACCAAAAACCAAAGCAAAAATTAGCTGTGAGTCCAAACAGCCCGAAACTATTCGAAATACCCGACTTAAAGATAGACATAGAACCGGGATCACCCACAATAATGTTCAAGTTTCGACCACTTCTTCGCTTCTAAAAATCAAGGCTTCGAACGTGGAATTTTCCAACTCACCGAAAGATGGCAAAAGGTCATCCAACAAAATGGTCAATATATCATTGATTAATGTTTGTTGTTAATATAAATAAATTCACTTTGAAAAATATGAAAAAAAACGACATTAATTATCGAACAACCCAATACAACGATGTTAGAACTTACACAGATAAATTGAATAAATTCTCAAAACAAGTTAGATAATAAGAAAATATAAATTTATTTGACTTGAAACACTTACAAAAGTGTTAATAAATGCTTTATTGAAACTAATAAAGCAACCTTCAACAAAACGTGTTTAATCTAACTTAGATATCGACAATCAATTATCCACAAAAGGAACCCTAAATACTACTAAATTCTACTACCTCCACCTCCAATACAAACTTCAATTAATAGTCGATCCTTACAAGAAACTCAATTGTCATTTAAAAAAAATTTTAATATTAAAAATTTTTTTTTTAAATCTGGAAAAATAAAAATTTTTTTAATTTGCTAGGTCCATCTTGATGCATTAATAAAATTTGTCAATAAGTAGTGATTATGTCTCGAGACAGGAATCTCGAGCACAATCACTACTTATTACTGTATCTTAAGCACCTTAGTTACAGTCCTAGGAAACTTTCCATTATATTGATGGCTATTTATCAGTTTAGGCAAAGATTAAGAAACCTTCCTCGTTAAATATAATTAAAAGATCATTTAACACAAGGCACAGCAGCAGAGGGAAAGCAACCTGTCTGCAAATTTCTCATAAAAGATATATAAACAACTCTATGCTTCAGCATAGAATTAATCCAATGAACAATTACTGGACAGTCTCCATGTCTGTCAATAACAAGTATTGACAGACATGGAAATATTCTCCAAAGTAGTAGTTAAAAGCCCCTTGAATATTAAGGGAAGTCCTATGGCAATTTCTTAGTATAAAACTGCTTTCTCAATGAGTGACACAACTGCAAGAACATTTTTCAGTTGATTTTCCTGATTAATAGATAAATTGAGTGTGATTTAAAGAAGATTTTATCAAAATCCTATCTCTAATAAATTTATTTACATGCTATCTATTATTTTTGAATGTGATAATATCAAGCTAATTGGACAATAGTACTGTCTTGGCATAAGTTTAAAGTGCATATTTAGGTATAAATGAAACCCTCATCTGCTTCTGGATAATAATTATAATAATAATAATAGCTAAAAGTTAGATAGGCCTGAAGATATGATACAAAAATAAGGTCAGAAGATCAATCCCTGATGTAAAAACATCAGCAAAATACCATCTGGCTCAGTAATTCGAAAGACTTAAAATTACTAACATTCTATCTAATATTTGATTTAGAGATCAGCTTCCTAACCAAAGTCCATTCTTCCCATTAAGGGGTGATAAACACATTCATTATGGCCTGATTGTTTCTGTGATGTTGATGATTCCTCAATCAAAGTAAATCCAGGAAAGTGCACTTGAAAGATTTCCTTTGATAATACTTTCAAGTATTAATTAATCTGCCACTTGGAACACTGATAGTAATAACATTATGATATTTCCCTTCAGATATTATTTTCACTAGTTTGGATATGTCATGGATTTCTTCAATTCACTGAATGTTGTTTCCAGGATCTAGAAAAATGTCAGAAATGCTGAAAATGGTTATGTTGTAACCAAAAGTACCCTGGTTAAGTAAAATTTATTTTTATCCTACTGCTTTAAATGTTTCCCAACACAATTTTGTAAAATCCAGGAAGATCTTTTTGCCTTCCTAATGGCTTTATTATAAAGATAAGAGCATGCATTTCCAAGTATTCCCCATTCACTTTTCCTCTTATGTTGTATTAAAAATCCTTCTAACAATAAGTCTAAAACTGCAAAGCTGCTAATTCTATCAAGGAACTAACTTTTGAGAGTTAGTAAACTTAATATTAAATCAATGATTATAATATTAGATCAAGACCTCCCTTTTGTTTTACTAACAAAGATAGGTTCAGTGCCACTTATTTAGAATAAAAAGATTAGTACTTACTACAAACTTCAGTAAATACTTGCCTTATTAATTGATGGCCTTACTTCTCCAAACTATATGATGAGAATTATCATCAACACTAATCAGTAAATCAAATTGATTCTATTGTTAGAACTGCATTAAATGCACATAAATTGATGTTGGTAGATGTCCCTCTTTGTCATAAAGAAAATATGGAGGTAAAATGGTAAGTTCTCTGCTAGCATAATTTCCTTCGAGTTTCATTCACAATTGTTAGGTCTCTGGAATAGATCCCATATGGGTGAAACTTTAATTTTATTTTTAACAAAGATACAAATTGAGAAACTACTTTCAGAAGTAAATAAATTCTGTTCTACATTTAAATCCTCATATTTGATCCTTGTAGTGCCAAAGCTCCCAAATAAGAGCACAATGATAACAGTACCTCATGAGCCACTAATCCAAAAGGTGGAAGCAGCCATAGAAATGCTTCAGATTGTTTAGTATCGATCTCAAACCCATTACACTACGAATACCTGAGGAGATTGCACCTCCGTGTTTACCTCATGACTAAGATATCTGAAAATCAATTAGAACTCTCAGAATTCCCACTAGATTACTAATAAACCTGACTAGATTATGTTCATTTGCAATAACAGTTACTGAAGAAGTTGGTTGTACAGGGCCAGTATTAGAATCTGAAAGTATCTTAAAGGACTTGGAGTCACCCCAGTAAAGTATAATTCTGGCTGCAAATGCTTTTCTGTGGGTCTATTGCCTCCAGAAGAAAAATAGAACATACAAATCTAGTCCTTTTACTTGGCATCAGAGATGCAGTAGAAGATCCAGTGGAAGCTAATTGGGAAATTCATCCTATTTGCTGAAAACTGTTTGTAATATTACTTTTTTTCTTAGCACTAAAAGATGGATCATTCAAAGAGTTACTATCCAAAAGTTTATTTTATGATCTGTAAATGTCTAAATAAATCAGAAAAAAACAGAATTGCCACCACCTGATTAGCATCTAATATAGATAGAAAGCTAAATATAATGAATTTTTGTCAGAGGGATACTGAAGTACAACAGGAACTTCGACACAAAGGTTCCAAACCTCAACAGACTAATCAGTATTGAGTAAAAAATCTCAGCAAACCATTCCAAAACTCAACATGCCAATCAGTGTTGAGCTCATCCGACACTCAACACAATCATTGTAGCCTATAGGTGGTGAGTGTGTTGGCACAGGTTTACACCATTTATCCATCATTGCAGAAAAAGTAGTTCATACTACTGTAGATGATAAGATTTTAAAAGTTAGAGAGTGTAACAAATCTTTATCATCGTCGTTGTTTATTGGCAAATAAATTTTAGTGCTTTCTAATGACGCTAATGAAGTTATAACATTCATTATTGTCTTCTTCATCACCATCTTAGCTGCCATCTTATCTCTACACTCAGCAAATCATTCCAGAAACAAACTGATATTGAGTTATTTCTGACGTCATAAGAGACTAATTACTGGCGATTTGCTGTTGAGATTTGGAATGCACCCAAACTCGACTGTCATGTTCATGACCGCAAAGGGAGAGGCTGTTGCACTTGTTCCCTCTGTAAGGATTGTAGAATTAGATAAGCAGTTGTGGTTGGAGAAAGGTGTACCTTACCTGTTGTCGATGTCTGATGATTCGGGTCGGCCATGCTGGATGGTCCGCAGTAACGTTCTCGTCTTTTTCACTTCAAAAAATGTTATGATGGTTACAGTATTTGAAATTAATTTTGTTATTAATAATTGTAAATTCCAACTTAATAATTGTGTATTGCTAAAAGAAAATATTTATTGTATTAGACTATTGGTAATCTTGAAATGTAAATGTGCTCTCGTTAAAAAAGCTGACGTTAGAGGGATCAATGTCCCGTCCCGAGATCGAATTCTTATTGAAAGTTTGTGCGCGACTGGTCGACAAGTTGGAGAATTATATAATTTGGATATTTGTGAAGTGCTTGAACTTAGCACTAGAAGTTTATGCTCTTTTTCTTCGGTACAGGACAAGCAGGTTGTATTCATTTTATACATTTATATGTTCAAATAATTCAGTTAATAAAAAGTAATACTTTAAGTAACCATGGATTCATTTTTTGATTTAATTGATACTATTTTAGACTGGTTAGACCGTAAGGAACTTCATTTTCATATAAGTTTTAATGCGACGGATAAGGGCAGTTTTTTTACGAAGACCGAGTCGTAACCCGAGATCAAGCCCGGAGTTTGACCCAGACTTGATACCTTGTGCCAGATAGCAGACATGGAGAGGGACATAGTCAAAAGACCAAGAGAGTCATCATGGAGAAGGATGAGTATCCATAGTGCTGGATATCATGAGTACTTTTCAAATAAACTTTTAGCAGATTGTTTTTTTTTTATCAAACAAATCATTTCTAGTTCTGTATTTTTTGCTATTCCAGTACCCATTCACTTATATGATACCTCACATCTTAGATTGGATAGAATCAGAACTCCTTTAGTCAGTAGAATGTGCACAAATATGAATTCTCAAACCTTGTTGCCTCTTGCTATGACAATAAGATGGATTTATAGAAGGAAGGAACTATAAAAGTAGTCCTTGACTTATGATGGGTTGCTGTTTTATAATCATGTTTAAACAATTATCTGAAAGAATAATATGCATTTTTATTTGCTTAATACATTGATTAGGAGGAGTAATTAAAGTTTTCAGGATAAGTAATTCAAACATTGTAGACTGAAACCAAAAATTTTTGGAATTACACCATAACTGTTTTGTACACCATAACTATTAAATATGATGTTTTGAAAATGACCATCATTTTAATCTATAGATATCTTTGTATATCATTTGTACAGCTGTTTATTTCATTGACTAAAAATTTTTATTTTCATGGCTACATCATCAGATTTTTTCCACTGTATTTATATGTCATATATATTTTAAATGTCTAATTCTTTAACTGTATTTTTATGTCTCACTGCAGATTTTGTTTTCTATATGAAGAGTATATAGAATCTGATAAATAGATTAATTAAGATACTCTGATTCAATATGATATGATATTAAATACAGGTTGTCTCCAACTTACAAAAGGATTATGTTTTGATAACTGTATTATAAATCAAAAATGACTCATAATGGTAATAATTTTAGTAATAGTAATATGAATTCTTTAAGATGGTAAAATTGCCCAGATTTCATCCCAAGTCCTTAAGTTTATAAAATAATTTGAAATTGAATCCAAGCTTCAAGGCATAAAATCATCTAGAATTGAACCAGATCTCCAAGATGGTAAGCAATTGCTTTATTACATTTTTAATAAAACAATGCCCTTTGGGCCCACGCCTTTATGTGGAAAAAGGAATTGCGTGCTCCAGTGATTTTTCTAGGCTGTTGTCAGCTCAGAAAGATCACTGTTCAGCATTGCCATAATAGCTAGAAGTTAGAAGAAGTGGGCTGTCTGGGACCCTCAAGGGACAACCCCTCCACCAGGCTATATCATCACTTTGCTGATCACCAACATTGTGAAATTTATACTTATGATTTTCAAAGTTCAAAGGAAAGAAAACTGGATCATCAATCACAGATTTAAAATTAGATTGGATAAAGGACAATAACAATGGAAATGGAAGCATTAATGGAGATAGGCTATGCGGAATGTGAATAGTCAAGTGAAAGGGAATGAATAGGAACTTGTGAATGAAATGTATAAGTATAGGCTGGATGTGTTCTGTGTGAGTGAAACATATTGAAAGGAGTGTGCATTTGAGTATATAAGGAATGACATTGTGGGAATATGGTCTGGAATAAAAGATAATGAGTGAACAAGAAGTGATGATGAATAAGAGAACAAAAACATGTATGTTAGAAAGCAAATGTGTATATGACAATAATATGGATAAAGATGAAATTAAAACTGCAGAGAGTGTTTCTGATACAGTGGTGCCTCGCAATTCGACGTCCCGCAATTCGTTGGTCTCTCAATTCGACATTTGAGTTCTAACCCAATGGTCTGATATATGGAAAGGGTCCATTTTTGTATCTGGCTCTTGTAATTTTGTGTTATTTATGCTTATTAAGATAATGTAGTATCTTAGCAAACATTAGTAATGAGAAATCCATAAATTTGAGGTATTTCTGAGTTCTGACCAAATCTGACTTATAATTGCAGAGTTCAAACCAAACCTTGTCCTAAGTCAAGGAATACTCTTATGTCCAAAAGAAATAACACCAAAACAATCTTAAGTCTACTTAAAGCAAAATACCTTCAAACTGATAAAAACTATATTCACACATACTTTTATAGAAACTGATGACTGACTTGCACTCAGGCTGATTTATATCTAACAAACAATGTTTTAATTTTTACTTACAGATTATCATCAACATTTATTGCCATCATCTTTATAATAATAATACTTGATAAATTCTGTTTTTATAATTATATTCAAATGAAACTAATTTTTAATTCAGTCAATATTGAGATTTCAAGTTGGTAGTGATGTCTACGTAGATCAGATGACATCACTACATGAATTCTCAAAAGATAAGAACCATTTTGTCTTTTACTGCTATGTTTGAAAGTTCAAGTTGAGATTGTAAATATTCTTTCACTTAAATAAAATACCCCATAACTAAATATATTAGAAATAGTATAATAAAATATAAAGAAAAGATATGGGTTTATTATTTCCTTACAAATCTTGATTTTTTACTGCTTACTATGTTAAGTCTTATTTTATAAGGTATTTTTACATTATTTTATTAGAAATTTTGTCAAATTGATTCATTGTAATTCATTGATTCATTCATTGTAATTCTATGCTATAAAAATTCTCATAGTTATTTCTCTAGCAATACAGTAGTGCCTCACAATTCGATGTCCCGCAATTTGCCGGTCTCGCAATTCGACATTCGAGTTTCGCAGGTTGGCGCATGCGCATGCATAGAATTGTGTGATGTAATTTACTGTGTGTCAGTTCTTTTTGGGCTACTACTGTGTTTTCCCATGTTGTTTGTTTTAATTTTCAATTCTACATTCTTCAGAAAGTAAAAAAATTTGTAATTATTATTATTATTTTTTTGAATAAAATGTAAAAATGGGTTTAAAGAGAACTGACCAGAGGAATAATTCCGAAAAGAAGAACATTTGATTGAGACAGAGATGAAAAAAAATTGTAGATAAAGTGCAGAAAGGTAGAACAATTATAGGGATGAAGAAAAAAATTGTAGTTAAAGTGCAGAAAGGTAAAACAATTAAAAATGTAACTCAAGTATGGCATTCATAGGACAACTGTGGCAACATTTTGCAATAGAGAGAGAAGATTATGGGTGATAAGATGTCTGCTGGAAGACTTCATTCCAACATACAAAGGCTAATAAATTATGTGTTGTGTATAAAATGGTGTATTTTGTAATTTAATATGTTATACAATAGTAAAACACATACACTATATTATTTACTTTATTATATCTCTCTCACCTCACCCGTTAGGGGAGTGGAATGGGGACTGATAACAACTTAATCTATTTTACATAGTCTTATATGGAAAATATTGTCCCACAATTCGTTTCTCAATTCGACATTACTTTGGTGACGGATTAGTGTTGAATTGCGAGGCACCACTGTATGTTCTTTTGTATACATGTTGAACACTTTCCATATGAATATTGTGATATTGACCATTTTGCATTTCTATGGATTATTAGATAATTTATGTATTATATTAAGTTATAAATTAGTTTTTCTGTAAATGGATAGTAATGGAGATTTTTGTTAAATATATTCAAATCTATGAAATATTACAATGAATTAGTAACGGAGATTTTTCTTAATTATATTCAAATCTAAGAAATATGTAATATTTCTTAGATTAGAAGTCACAGGTTATTTGAATAATAAAAGACACACTCATAAAAATTGTATAACATGGAGACAAAACTTTTTGTGTTATCATACAAAATGCACAAAATCATATTTATCATGTTTGATTCAAAAGATATATTATTTTCTTTTCTGAAAGAACTTTGATGGACATTCTGTATTATATAAAACCATTTGTTCAGCATTACAATTAAAGATCTTAATTCTTTCTTTGGCTACCAGTGATCTCATCAGCATATACTTTTGCTTGTATATAATTAAATCTACAATAAAAGTTTTTACATATTAAATAGAATATATGAGACAAAATTCTAAATTTATCATTTATTTTATTTCCATCACAAAACATTCACCTGAGTTCTAGAACAGATGTTTCTAATTTAAAACAGGAATAGAGCACTTTGAAATCAAGAGTAATCATATTATTATTATTTTGTAGTTTTACTAAAATAATCTTATTCTTAAATTCATTCATAATCTCTTCATAAAATATCAAAATCTCCAAACAATTAGTACAAAGAAACTAGTCATTTGAGGATCTAAACTCAAATGCATATGGCCAAAACAACAAATATTACAGGACAACAATTTCAAGGAGAGAATAACTTACAGATAATCTAAAAGCTACTTAATATAGTATATATAATGAAAAATATATCTCATCAATCCATAAATTCATGCAAATTTTCTTAAGGTGATTGTTGTGAATCATTGCTTATCTAGTTTAAATATGAATATTTATCAATTATTATTTTCTGCAGAAGGCACACATTTAGTCACAATTTATCAATAACTTTCATTAAGATTTGACAAAAAATGAAAAATAAATATTGATCTTCAACATAAGCAGCATATTTTTATAATTTTTGTTCTTGGGTAATGAAATCATAACTACTGCAACAGAAAAATTAAAATATGATTCATAATGAGAATATCATTAACATATAGACTGCTAGTTTCAAAGATTCAGAGATTGCAATTGTCAAAGTGGTATGGAGGATGAGCCTCATTCTGGATATCCTGTAAAGTTCAGTAACAAAGCACTCACTAATTTTATAGATGCAGAGCCATACTAATTTTTATTTATTTATTTAAGATAAAATAGTTGAATGTTATAAACTTTTCCATTAGTAAAATAATTATGCACATTTGAACTTTTTATGTTTTTAATGATTTTCCAATGAATGGATCTAGTGTTTTAATAAGATTATAGAAATTTCAGGCTTCTGATATTTTATTAAAACTCTCAACTTCTTAAAATTTCACTCATTGTGGCAATCTGGATAAACTTTCTGAAAATTTTACTTTATATTAACATTTAATTAATTATTCAAATTATTAAAATATGCATTCATCATAGCTAAAAATATAGAGAGAACTTAAAAACATTCAAAACTTAACAATTATCTCACTTCAGAAAACTATTTCTATATAAAATATAGAAATACCTTGATATCAATGTTTTAATTATATTTTGATTATAGTCAATTAAAATAACAACTCAAAATTTGACAAAAATAATTCACAATTGCTTAAAATAATTTTTTCAAATACTTTCTACTATATAAAAATAAAAATATAAATACAATGCAGAAAGTGCATGGAATATATCTTAGGAATAAATCATATGTATTTTCAGTTGAATTTAAACTTTTATGTTAATATTTAGGACAGTATATATATATATATATATGAGAAATAATAAATTAAAAAATAAGCCAAAACTTAATACCTTCTAAGAATTCCAGTGAGGAATTTTATATAATAAATTTTGAATATGACTATTGAAAAAGTCTTTAAATTAAAATCTTCTAATGAGACTATTCAGTTTTTAAATAATTTGAATAAATATTAATATTTCGTCTGAACAGAGAATTTATAGGCCTATATTGTTATCCTCCAAAATAAATAATAATTAATTGGTGATATGTAATATAATAAAAGATTATAATATAATGATTTGATAAAAATTAGTAATTATTTGTATCAGCGAATGAATAATATTTGTGCCTAGCAATGTACTATTACAATTTTTTTTTTACTTTAAATTGCAAAATGTTGTGAAATCTACATAACTTAAAATATATATGTATCCATACAATTATGATACTCTCTGATTGATTGCTTCAAAAATTTAGTTTGATTTATTTCTTGAAAAGTTATGAATTTATATTTATCTGTGCAACAATAACTAACACTCACTTTAAATATCATATTTTTATCTGATATACATATAGGCATAGGTAAAGGCAAAATAGCAGAATATAGCCTGTTTGAATTTAGTTTGATAGCAATTATTAATAAATAATATATAAAACTTACAATGTTACTCCAGTTAATTAAACACACCAGCCAACACACTTTTATACCTAAATACACTATACATTTCAACTTTTAAATTTTAATTAAACTAAATAACGGATATAAAAGGACGAACATAGAAAAACACCATTTACATTTAAGCCTAACTGCAGACGATAAACAAGTTTGTACGATTAATTCTTAATAAGAATTGTTGTTATATGAAATATATTAAATATTTACAGTTTTGATATGCGAAGTATTTATCTAAATTAAATGAATAAATATAAAAATATTAAATATTATTTTATTCTGATGTCTATGATATGATCGGCCATACACTATTTTCAATAGTGACAGATCGAAATAATAGGTTCAAATTAATTCTTTCGACTACTGCTAAAAAAAGGAAAGGAGAAAAAATTTTTAAATTGAAATATAGTATTTATTACCTTTAAATTAAACGAGTTGGCTATAACTGAGAGAGAGATGCCATTCACAAAGCTGTCATGTAGTTATGTACTGTATATACAGTAATGTATACCATCAGAAACATTCCTGCTATTCTGACCCACAAAATAAAAAACAAAAAAATCAACTTTCGTTGACCTAATTCTAAGCTTCTTCGTTTGTTTTGACGCAATTTGATTTCCGTTTCGTGTGTAACACAAATAATCATAAACACTAGTCTAAACAGGTATGGAGATCCAATATACTTTATAGGCACAAAAAAAAAAGAAAATTTCCACCTAAACTTCATTCATTTAAAATTGCTTTTAAAAGGGAAAGCTTTCAAACTGTGGCATAAACAGTTTTTAAAAGCTTAACATCACACGAAAAATATTGCAGAAGGAAAATTGAAATTTTTGTCTGAAAATCGAAGCATTATTATTCAGATGAATAGATATAGCACAAAAACAAACGCTTCAGATGATCTATATAACTATTTACTATCGAATTATGTTATAAGAATAACGCAATTCTATTTGGAAAATATTCATTTTATCCTGTTCTATTAAACAAAGAAAATGCATGATTCAGGCGAATAACTTTCCACAAACAGGATATTCAAACAGCCTATGACACCAATTTCCAACAGTTTTTCCCAATAGATGGAACCAGTGTAGCCAGCTAAAATATTGCGGAATACAATTTTATTCTTAGAATCGCTTCAATACTATTTATTATTTCGGGAAACTAATTTCAAGCATATCTAATTTTAAGCCATGTGTAGCTTATTTTAAAAAAGTTATTCTTAGTAGAATTTGATTTCTATTCTTAATAAGAATACAATTCTTCTTAAAACTTCAATACAATATAACAATAATAATAATAATAATGTTTTTGAATAACAGCGTCAAATGTCTCTCTCTTAATAAACAGATAACAATATAAATTAAAATGAAAAGAAATGACAATAAAAATTATGAATGGAAGCGCTTCGCTAATTACGCTGGTTTTTTTTTTTTTTTTTTAATTTCCTATGGTGAATTATAGTACAGGGTGGTTATAATTAAAGTTTCCCTACTTAGAGCTCTCTGGACACGGCTGTAATTCATATATAGTAATGAAATTTAGAATATGTGCAATCCAGATCATGCGGGAGAGGATTACACGAAAAAAAAATTAGTTCAAATTTCTCATCCAAGTCAAAACAATCATTAAAACAATTTCATCTTTTAATCATCTTCAATCATCTTTTAGAACAATCATTTTTCTTTTACAAAAATAATTGTTCTAAAACATTTACTCACTTTATGGCACAGCCTTCTCTTGATTTTTGAATGTAAATTGTTGTTCAAAACTGTGTGTGAAAAGGAAACTCATAAAGTAGCAATTATCATCAATTAAATATAATATAAATCATTATGATTGATTCTTGAGTCCAAGAAATTTAATTTATTTTTCTTGTATGCTAATAAGCAAAAGAATAAAATAAGGAAACAATAAACAATGATACTAAATTTACTAGACTTTAATATGTAATTATATATAAATAATTTGTATTAAATAATGAATACTTTCAGTTTCAACATGGAATGATACTCAATTGGCAGTAGTGATGAGCGAAGACTCTAATGAATGAGGAAGTTGAGCAAATAGACAAGGGAAAATGGGAGAAGGAAGGGAATTTAGTAAAACAAACAACTATGCAAATAGGAACTAGGGAATGAGTAGAATTGATAGGCCTCTCCCATCACTACTGCCATTTAAGTATTATTCCTTCTCATTCTGTTTCTTTGTCAACTTGAAAATGTTCTCTCTTTGTTGAGACTGAAATTATTTGTTATTTGTGTAAGTATATGTAAATAATTTGTAGTGTTAAAATAAATATAATTTAGTATCATCTTTAATTTCATTGTTATTATATTCTCTTAAATATGATGAGTATCTGCAAATTACAAGTTGTATGAAGTTTAACTTGTTGCATACTGGACACTTAGAAAAATGACTGCAATCAGATGCCATTGAATTACATAATTAAGCCTAATTAATATGCAAAAAATTAAAATTAGCATATGTTGCTTAATTTTTATCAAAATCTTATAAAATTTTTACAATTGATAATGTTTTATATTCTCTTCTTAACAGTATAAATATTTTTTGAGTTTTATTTTTTCAGGAGTATTTCATTCCATATGGCTTTCATTTTGCTGAAAACACTATTTTTTTTATATGAAGATTTAGCCATCCAATGAAATAATTGCAAGTTTTGGATATCAGCTAGTCTTCTGAATAAAACAAGCCATAAATGAAAAAAAATCTGACCATATTTTCCAAAAAAATTGATAAAAACCAATTAATATTCAAATTGTAATTAATGAGTATTTATTAAGATATGCCATATAATTATTTCAAAATTTACATAAGTTTATTGAAATATTATCATTTTTATTAATAGTTTATATTTATTACACCCATACCTCGTTTTACGGCCTAGATACGTTCCGGAAAAGTTGGCCGTAAAGCGTGCGAGGAACCCCATATGCGACAGTTTCGTGTATTCACCGCTCCCGTTACGTTGAAATGAGCCTCATCGGACCACAGGATATTCCAAGGCCAGGTGGCAGAAACAACCATCCTTGCCAAGAACTGGTGAGCGAAATCGATGCGTTGCTGTGGATCTTGCGCCTTCAACTCCTGCACCACACGGATCTTGTATGGGTAGCAATGCAAGATGGAACGCAACACCTTTCTTACTGTGGACCAAGGAATAGACAGTTCACGTGCCACTGCTCGAGCACTTGCCGATGAATTTCTGGAACGTCCAGCTCTGTCAACAACGGCAGCTGCAACTTTATCGATAACTTCGGATGCAATCGGCCGCTGTCCTCTTCCTGGAGCCACAGACAACTCACCAGTCCGTTCGAACTTTTGAACCATTTTTCGTAGCACAGGCGTTGACATGGGCCCTCTTCGCAGCCCTTTTAGGCGACGATATTCCCGAAGTGCAGCAGGACTATTGCTGCCATTCTGATAAAATAATTTTATCAGCAGCGCACGTTCCTTCTTCTCCAAAGCCATAATGAAGATTGCTTTTCCTGCACGTGCTTACCGTATTTAAGGTTCGAAAGCCAATCGAATTTGCATGCCGTTTTTACTGACAGCGCCACCTGTGGCCAAAATTTGAACTATTTTTTTTTTGTGTAATCCTCTCTCACATGATCTGGATTGCATATATTCTAAATTTCATTGCTATATATGAATTACAGCCGTCTCCAGAGGGCTCTGAGTAGGGAAACTTTAATTATAACCACCCTGTAGTACTATTTGAAACCAAATTTCAAAATTTTCTTTCAGACTGTATCTTTTTAAGTTAAAATATTGGCATTATAAAAAATGTAATGCATTCATTTATAGTTTAAAATTATTAATAATATAAATTTTACAACAGATAATAAAAATAGTATAAATTCAACAATCTAATAACAAAGAAAACGCCATAGGTGTGCTATCAAATATATCAATAAACAGTTTTGGAAAGAATTGATCACCTAATTCATAAATATGTACTTTATTTTGGAATTATTAAAATTAAGAGATTAAAATATATCATCAATAATATAAACTTGAATATCAATACTGTATTAATATAGTTATATACAGTCAAACCTCTTTAAGCCGCCCCTCTATAAACCGCCACCCTCGTTATTTGCGGTGTTTGCCTGTGCTGTTTGTGTTAATATTGAATTCTACATTTTTCAGAAAGTAAAAAATCTGTAATTATTATTATTTTTTTGAGTGAAATCCGTGAGTTGGCTTATGGCCGGAATCTCACAAAGCAAGAACCAATTACCATATTTTACATATAGTTAATACTTCTAATAGTGCGAGAAATTCGTGGAACAAATTATTCGCACTAATCGAGGCCTATCTGTATTCTACATATTTAAAATCATCTGAAAATTTTGGCTAAAATGATTTTCTTCTTGAAATGTCTTTATAGATCACATCCTTCAACAAATTTCCATCAAATTTGATATGCAAATATTTTTTATGTTATGTTTAAGGTCTTCTGAAAATTTCAACTTAATAAGGTTGGAATTTTCAGAAGACCTTAAACACTAGGACAAAACTAAAAAATAAAGGAATTCTTTGATCGTAAACTCTTCTACTGATTTATCGCTCAACAAAATTTGGTACAGTGTATAGTTGCTTCTTAATGAGCGTTCTCACGAATCAAGTTTAACTGACCGATTATAGTTGATCAACAAAAATTGAATATGACTTTGAATCAGTTTTTGTTCACACATTTCAATAGAAACTAATCAACAGTTTGTTTTAAAATGGCGTCGAAAGCAATTGTGCGTGACTTTGTACAAATAGTAACATTTTTGTTAAAAAAAAACTAAAAACAATTTTATTTAACATGAGCAAAAATCGTAAGAAACATCGTTTTTGGATGAGGCAATGGATTTTAAGAAGAAATCGATTGGGACCATCAAAAACCTTGCTGAAGGAACCTAAAGCATTTTCTCTTGCATCTTTGTTTTTATATTCATCCAGTCGGTGGTTCCAAAGACAATCATGCTTATGATACAGTTCTAAAAATTTTAGCATTACACTTTCAGACCACTTGAGGCTCATTATTAACTATTTTATATCTAAACAAAACACATGCACGCGTGGCATGACCAGTTGAAAGCGAACTTTGACAATCAACTGAAGTTCACACGTTTCAAGACAAGTTTCAACTTAAAAGCAAATGGCGGATGACTCATCCACTAAAAAGTTGATCAACTCTATTGAAACAAAAGTTCTCACTATAGCTTTCATTCGACTTTTGTTGATCAACTATAATCGGTCAGTTAAACTTGATTCGTGAAAACACGCCTTTATGTTATTTAATGTTCCATAAAAATCTGACTCAGTCGGTTTAAAAATAAACAGCATAATTAATGATATATTAACAATCTCGTTAGAATGTCTTGTCATTTACTGTAAATGAATGTCTTTCATTTACAGTAAATGAAAGACATCCATTTTTAAATGAAAACCATTTTAAAAATGGCTAATTAACAATTATCTTTACATTTACATTCATTAAAGTATTGATTTAAAGATTTTTCTCGTATTCCGTATTTTATAAAATATAATAGATAATCTTTTAAAAAATATTAAAAGTAAAATTTTTTTTTTGCCTTTTTTCAGAAGGAAACTAAGGCTTATAGATCAGCATATATTTGTATTTCTGTCCATCTATCCCCTATTAATAACTTTTGAAATAATTAATAGATTTTCATGAAATTTAATAGTGATGTTCTATCAATGAAGGTCATCTTGCTGCTGTATCATTTAACTATATTACTATTATTACAAAAATGGCAGACGTTCAAACTTCTGAGATTACCCTGTAATAAAGATAAGAGTGATGAAATTATTCTATAGACTTATTACGATTTTTTATTATTGACGAGAGGTGGCGCTAAACATTAAAGCAGGGGTAACATATAACTTATCTGCATTGCATCTACAGCTTTAAAATCAAAATATCTTAGGATAATATTTATATAAATTAATTTCATTTAAATATTATTCAGGCACTATTGGGTATGCTATTTAGTATTTAATAATAATAATAATAACAATAATTATTAACTATATTAATAATTATTGATAATAAGACCACTGAGCTATTTAATGGAATTTGATGACATTTAACATACAAGTTATGCTATTGAAGATGATTTTTAATCATTCCAAAATAAAGGATACGTTCAGAAAGCAGACGATTAATTATTTTCAGAACTGGTAGTTTTAATTAACAATTAACAGATTATCCAATTTCTAAGATATTTATACATTTGCCACATTTTATTGCAGCTTTACATTCAATTTTATTTTTTTGGATATTTCTTCACAAATTTCACAAAAGTTCGTTTCTTAAATGATTGATATTTTATCTATTATCGATCATAATTCCTTAAATCTGAGTTGAGCTGATAGCCCTTTAAATTAGTATTGATTGACGAACTACTTATAGCAAATTATTTCTTTTTCAGCCCAGCCAGTCGAGAAAAAGGGAAAACTTCCTTAGATTTATGTTAAATTAAAATCATTTATAAAGAGTTCATTCGATGAGACCTTGCACTTTTATAAAGAAAAATTTGTTTTGTTAAAGAAAAATGATTCATTAAATAACAAATTATAGAGATAAAAAAGTTTATAAAATGTGTCTATAGAATTTTTAAAAATTGTCAATTCTCTTAAAAAATTCTGTTATATGAGTTTTGTTATTTATTTGTCAAGTATACAGTAATCATTGACTGATTCTTATTATAGGAGTGATTATGGCCAAAATTCAACTTGCTGTTACTTTGATCATAAGTTAATTATTATTAATCTGACAATTATATTTGAGAAAAATATTCAACAGAACATCAATTACTAAATTTAAAGTTTAAAATCCAATTAATAATAGAATTAGACTAATTTAAAAATTGACAAAAAAAGTATTATTTTTTTCTTCTCTACAGACACCCTTCAGTTCATATTATTCAACTGATATTAATGAAATTTGATATACAGATATTTCTTAGATTACTTAAGGTCCTCTGAAAATTTCAACACAATCAGGTCAAAATAAAGGGGAAAATAGGGGCAATTTCCTATAAATATCTCTACACATCACATTGTTTAACCAATTTTCATCAAATCTGGAATATAGACATATCCTATCTCAATTAAAATCTACTGAAAATTTTCGCCCAATTGGGCTAAAATTAAAAAATTTGGAAGAGGATGATTCTCACCTCTAAAAATATCTCTATAGGTCACATTGCTTAATTGATTTTGAACAAATCTGGAATGTAAATGTTACTTTTGTTAATTAAACTTTTCTGAAAAATACAGCCCAATAAGTCCAAAATGAAAAAAGTAAGAGGTCTTTTTATCACAAACTTTTCTATTAGTCATATGATTCAAGCAATTTCAACCAAATTTGATATATTGTATGTATGTTTATTATTTTGCTAAATTTTTCATAAAAATTTCAATTCAATTGTATTAAAAATAAAGAAGGCATTTATTGATGTACAGTCGATTCTCGCTATTTGAAGTAGTTACGTTCTGTAAATTTTTCGTGAATACCGAATTAGCGAAGTGTCTTTCTGAACTGCATTGAAAAACTGCGTCAGCCTTATCTGCATTGGTTTTTTCCTCAGATTTTCTAAAATTTCGGAGTTAGGAGCAAAAGTGCAAGAAGTTAGGTGCCTAAATTTGAGACTGCATTCAAGCATAGGGTATATTCTTCTATGGAACCTGAGGATGATATGAACAGGATTTTAGCCTACCTGCAGTCTGTGGAGTGAGCAAGGATAAGTAATGGGAAATTTTCTGGCAAAACCGATTCAGAGACCACATTTGATAACAAACAACTTTCTTTATTAAAGAGAGAGAGAGAGAGAGAGAGTTTACATTGGTAACAATATTTTCTTTGCTCAGCGGGTGTCCGTGAATAAGCTTAAAAGTTCCGCGAATATCAATTTTGTGGTTACAAATAAATATTTGTGAATACGGAATCCGTGAATAACGAGAATTGACTGCATTAATATATCTTTGTTAGAATTCTCTCTCAGAAAAATGGTTTTCATCTATAAATTGAATGATATCACGTCAAAAACAACTAATATGTAAAAAATAAGCTAAATATAGTATTAAGAAATTAGGATATTTGTTGCAAATTAAATGCAGCTACTTTGGTTGATGATTTAAGAAAATAAAGCAATAACATCATTCAAAATAGCCACATCTAATTTTTAACAAATATTCTAATTTCTTAGTATTGTACTTGGGTTATTTTTTTTACATATTGGATATTTCTGATGGAATATAAGATATTATTAAATTATTTGAAGCATCCTTAAATTAGCATATAATTTTTAATTAATGTATCCAAAATTTGATTTATGCATATTGTGGCTGCTAAGCTATATTTTTATAAAATTATTATATTCAAGAGACTTCCTCAAATTTAATTTTTTTTTAGTAAAGAATGAAGTTCTTGAAAAGTGAAATCCCAAGCTATAGCTTATATAAATTCAGCCAAGAAGGATCTATATGCTGTTTAGGAACTATCTCAACTTCATACATAAACAACATTAAAGCACCCATCCTAGTAAAATAATTTTAAACAAAGATAAAAACAGCTCGTTAAATTTTTTTAATCATAAAGTGAATAACTTGTAACAATTTCCAATTGTAATAAATTATTCTACATAAATGATAAACCATCATTAAATGTAATGAATTTTATGAATTGTTTGCCTCTCATTCTAGCTAAATCAGCTATCCTTTTTCCATTATCATTTTTGTATGTTGAACAGAAGACAAATATATTGATAATATTTAATATAAAGATTTATTGATAAATATTTCAAAATGTTTATGCAAGTTAAATCAATTATTGCTCATTTATCTACATAAATACAGAATTTAAAAACAAATGTAAAATTTTATTTAAAGGAATTTTTATTTGGCTAAGATAGACATTATTAGTATATTTATCATAAAAAAAAATTATAATTAAATAGAGTTAATAGAGCTTAATCACTTACAATTAAATCATTAAATAAAGGCATTCTTCATTTTTAAGTTCAGTATAAAATTCAAAAAAATATATATAGGTAAATAAACAATCAAAAAAATATATTTCATTTATTATAAAACTATTACAAAAAGTATAAAAAACTGTAAAGTAAATTAAGTGCATTATATATGAAGAGTTATAAGCAAAAATTAAAGTTGGGAATAAAAAGTATAAATTCTGAGACTGAATTTTTATTTTCTATCAGAAAATAAACACACAAATCAATAAACACAAAAAAATAATAACTCTATTTAAGAGAGTTAAATAAAATACCTAGTTAGATTTTTACAATTTTGTGAATTAGTGACTTTTGGCTTGAAACAATTCATAATGAAAAATTTGATCTTCATGAGACCATCAAAGATAAGATCACTAACTTAAAAAGAGAGGAGACTCAAACTAAACTTAAGAAATTGTTCAATTTTAGTATAAGTATTATATTCTTTCTTCTTTCTTTAAGCATCTTTCTCATATTTTAAATGTGGAATAGAAGATAATATAATTAATATGGATGGATACCATTATGTGAGGTTATAAAATTCTGCTGTGTTGCACTTTTTAAAATTTTGAGAGATTCTGCAACAATCTTGAACCTCTTTAAACTGGCATATAATTTTTGATTAAATGTATCCAAAAATTTGATTTTTTTAACCAACTTATCAACTTTAGCTTGGACCCAATTTACTTTTAACTTATCTGTAAATGCATTATTGATTATAATAATTAGAAAGATCTGTGATAATTTCTTCTTTTGAAAGTAATCTTTTATCTATAAAACTTGAATTATAAAAATTTTATTGATTAACCAAAACAAACAAAGAAAACAAAACTTAAAGAGGCTTGTTACAATTGATATTAAGACCACACTATAATAATTATTATGGTGATATTACAAGTAAACAAATTAAACAGTCATCATAATATATCTCAATAAATTCATAATTAAATACTTATAATTGAGCTATAGGAAACAAAAATTAGCATAAACATCTACTGTATTTGTAAGTTACAAGTCCAAACATTTTGGTTTACAACATTTAAAAGTTCATGTTTCATTTATGTTGATAAATGAAACATGAACTTTCCTTGTTGATGTTAAGTATCATATTAATGGTATGATATTGTTTCACATCACATTTGTCTTCATTTCAAAGAATAAAGCACCTTAAAATTGTATAGATGCAATCACAGTAGTTCATCTAGTCCCAATAGTTTTTGATTCAGAATTTTCTAAAAAATTATTTTTTTGACTTGTGCAAAATTCAGGTTAAACAAAAAACTTCAGTCTCAATTATTTAGATAAACCAGAGAATACTTGTATATTTAACATAAATGGCAAAGTATGTTTAAAAAAAAAAAAGAATTGTTAAACTTATTAAAAGAATAATCCTGCTTTTATGGGGAAAATCAGGCTAATTACAATTTAAAAATTGTTAAACATAGAAAATAGTAAATATAATTTATATTTACTTGAAACTCTCTCAAATCCCACACTTTAATAACTCCATCATCACCTCCAGATAATATGAAAGGTTCACGATGATTCCAACTGATAACATTAACATCATTTTCATGTGAATTTTCAGATGAAAGTATACAAGCATTTGATGGATTTGCACGCATATCCCATATCCTAATGCTGCAGTCAACAGAGCAGGATGCTAATACCTGAAATAAATTTCTGTATTTTATAAATTATTTCATTAAATTTAACCACATAAATAATACTATAAAATTGAAATTTAATAATTAACATGATCTGATTTAATAATAAATAAAATAAAACATCATAAAAAATATATCATCACTAAAATATAACAATATATTATCAGTTTAAAAATAAACATTTCTATTAAAAATTTTATATTGCTTTTTATAAATAAATCTCCAGTAATTATCATTCAATTTATTCAAGGCAATATTTGAGATTAACATTAATATTTTAATTATATTATAAAAATGTAAAATAAAGACAGTGGTTAACTTATAATGGAGTTCTATTTTAAATTATTAGATAATAAGTAAATGTAGTCATAAGTCAAAAATTTCTTACATTTATCATCAACTGCTCAATGATAATTATTTGTAATAGTATAATATACATTGTAATAAATTATAAATACAGAATGAAAGCTCTCTATATTTGTATGATTATTATATATGAACTTATACACACGAATTGTATTAACTAATTACAGATTATTGATTGCATCATAATAATGAGTCAAAGACTATTTATATATTGTCAAATCTATTTAATTTTTAATTTTTAGATGATAGTTCAATTAATTGAAATTTCTATATGGTAATTATATTCAATTTATATTTCAGTTTTAAATAAGTTATAATATTTCACAATCTCGACTTTTATCAAATCATTTCCCCTTCAATCTTATATTATTTGTAGCAAAATAATGAAAGAACTTACTATAACCATCAGAATATACAATTATGAGATCCTGAATGCTATCTGGGCTTCTCAAATCAATTTCTGACACCAAAAGCAATTTCCAGTTTTTACTCAAGCATTTTAAATAGTACATGTGGATAAGAGTTATCTGGAGCCCAAAGTTAGAAGGTAGAATAATAACGAAAAAAATAACAGATGAAACAAATATTCATTCAACAATTAAAACAGTTATTTATTTAAAAAAGGAATAAAGAATCAAGAACAGAAGACAACAAAAAAAAAAAAACCTCTCTCCAAATAGTGCATGGATGTTACTTATTGTTTCCCAGTGGGAAGAATTTGATGGACCTATTCTCTTATGCATTTTAACAATACACTACTTATATCACGATATAAAGAATAATATTCAGTTTTTAAAAGATGCAATAAAATATGATTAACAATAATAGTTGATGGAATATATCTGTATATGTATATACAGGGTGGTTATAATTAAAGTTTCCCTACTTAGAGCTCTCTGAAGACGGCTGTAATTCATATATAGTAATGAAATTTAGAATATATGCAATACAGATCATGCAGAAACTGTACGTTAACCGATCACCCACTGTATGGGCATTCTGTGATAGGACTGGAAAAGCCTTATGTATACTCATCAGGGATAAAACCACTGATGAAATACAGCTCCACGCATATAAGAAATGGTCTATCCCTATGGAGATGGTGGCATTTGAATCATCTTTGTCAAATGATAGCAGGGTCAGAAGAGAGCCACACCATTCCCAAGGCAAAGACAGCAAGCACAAGATTCCTTAATATACTCTAATTGGAAAGGGTCACAAAAATTTGAAAGGAAGAAAGAAAAATGTTCCCAATAAAAGTCAATATTTTTTGCTATTATTTAGCAATTATAATATTCTTTACACAAAAACAATAGTTATCATAATTCACTATGAACATTGTCAAAAGCCAATGATATGTTTCTCTAATTTTACAGTGCTTTCCTACTGGAGTTCCTTTCCTATTTAGTATTCTTACTAGATCCTAAGCAGAAGAGGATACCAATATCAATCATGGCCCCCTTCACCACTGGTATGGGTGGTTCCTTCAGTTAAAGGAAATGGTTTAGTGATAAGAATTCCTAAAATAATTAAGACGTACAGTACAAAACTGAGCCCAAATACTCTAGCTGATGAGTAAATGCTGTATTACACAGCCATTTGCCTGACATCATGAGTAGGGCTTTTGATACAAAGATCTTGGAATCTTGATCATTTTCTTCTGGTATTCATATACTAGTATTGATCAAAAATACTAGATTTTAGTATTGATTTTTAAAAATAATTGTTTATGACTTATTCACAAAGATTTGACAATATTTCAAAATCATCAACAATATTTTTGACAATAGAAAGAATTTTAAATATCAAACAGCTATTATTAAAACTAAATTAAACTATAGGTCTAACTTGATGTAGCTTGAGAAATACTACAGCAAATAATATATATAGACTTTTGAATTAATGCAATGATCTTAGAGATAATCAACTATGATGATAATATTTTTATACCCTCTTCATATTTACAAAGATTAGTTCATAAATATGAAAATTCAGTTAAATCTATCAAGAATATCATCTTAAGTAACAATGCTAGTAATTATTGCATTTTTCAAAGACTTCAACAAGCAGGACATGAATTTTTGACTAATAATTTTAATCTCATGAGAATTAATAAATTATTTATCATTTACCAGCATTTAATGAAGAAAATTATTTTATTTTAAAACATTTTCAGTCTGTATTGAGGCCATCTCCAATACAAGAATTATAACTAACGTGTAAATTCTGTTCCTGAACTTTTTGAATTTTGTTACAATTTTTGAATACATAATATTTTTACTGTTTACTTATTTAACAATTATCTTTAATATTTAATATATTTTTATTATTTACGCCTTTATAACTTCTAAATCAATTACTATTTATTAGGTATGGTTACAATTAAATGATAGCTAGAAGAATGATTGATTATTCGGGAAACAAAACGACAGAGTAGATGTCTAGTGGCAATTTTTGTAACTACTATAGTCGAGGTAGTTTGTTTTGATTTGAGTTCACAAAAGATTATTTGCAAGTTTTGAAAAGTAAAAACAATTGTTGTATGTCTCAATGCTCATATTACTTCATAAATATACATCAACTGTTGCATGCCTGCAATATCACTTCATAAATATACATCAAATAAAGCATTATCTAAAAAATGGGCGTGTGTATTGAAAATAGGCAAAGAGTTTCTCCAAAAATGTTAGTATGCAGCTTACATTTCAAAAATGACGATTTTTTTCTGAAAAGTGAGTATTTTATAGTTGTTGTAATAACGAACTTAACTTGTAATTGGTTCTGTTACCTCACTGTTTAGTTTTGACTTTTTTATACCCCAAGCTTGCTGGGCTCTGTACAGCTTAGAAATTCCAGCTCATTTCTATATTAAATTCAAGCATAAATTTAAAAAATATTTAAATCCATATAAAATGATTTTGTGGTTTTATTTTACCGATTAATGAACAATAAGCAGGCAACAATATCCTTATACTTCCCTCTAGCACCAGCTTTACAACTACAGGTGCAATCCCATTCTTGAACTGCTGACAAGTGATATTTAGCAAAACAGTTAATACAATTCAATTATCTGAATTTAGTTATTCTATACAAGTGCCTATTTGATTTTATCAAAATTCATAGTGAATGTAGTGGTCCTTTCAATATGATGTCTGTTGGCATAAGACAATTTCTGAATCATTTTCAATATTAATATCACACATATTAAGGTGGTCCTTTCAATATGATGTCTCTTGGCATAAGACAATTTCTGAATCATTTTCAATATTAATATCACACATATTAATATGTCCTGCATTTAGAACTGCTTTACTTTCAATTAATGGTCTTGACCCCTCTCCAACATATATCAAAATATCATGCAAACTGATAAGCGGCATTTTTAAATCACTAAAAAATTTTCCGATAAAATCAAGCTATGATCAAACAGAGCAAACAAGTACCCCGGTTCTGTCGGCCATATTGTTTTGATTTGCAGCGCCATCTATATTTTATTTCTCTCGCGAATAATATGAACATACAGTAAAATAGGATGAAGAAAAGAATATACACAGTGTATCCCAGAATTAATATCTCACTCTTAATAGCTCAACTTCTAATCAATAGAAAAAGCTCAGAAATCATATTTTAAAAATTTATCTGTACTATCTAACAGTGGGATACAACTGAAATTAAAAATTCATCTAAGTTTATTAAAAATACAAAACGTATGTGTTCTCACTTATTTCAAATAATATCCTAGCATTTTTTGTGTATTGATAAAAACCTTATCCAATTTTGATTCTAACATCCCATATTGAAAACCAATACAGCCAAACCTCCCCTGGTGGACAAAGTCCATACTAAACCTTTCGACGACCATTTCCGAATCAAAGCCATGGCGCCACCATCCGTTGAGTTAATAATTAATTCTAATACCTCGAGATTGGATTCCAGTTTGAGTCCGGTGCGGCAGCAAAACTTCATTTCGGGAAAATCAATTCAAAATCTATAGTATAATCATCACTAGACGGCGCCACCCTAGCTCCAAACTCTAAATTTAATTAATCACCAAATCAATAGACAGTGGCAGCACTTTGGTTGGTTTGAAATGATTGATCCCCTGATTAGTGTTGATTTTTCCCATATTGAAGTTTTAGAAAAAAATTTTCATAGGTTTCTATTTACATTGAGCAAAAAATTTTAAAATTATTTACATTAACAGTTTGCAGAATTAGATTTTTAGTTAATTTTTTGCAAAGAAACTATCTCAAAGTTCATATCTGCCAAACACACTGAATCATCATAATTGTATGATGTAATGCCAATGTTAATGTTAATTAACTTTTAGCTAATAGCTCTAATTATACTATTAATATCATTCTTGCTATTTTCTTTATACTAATTGTCAAGTAAGTTTAAATCTATAAATTAAAACTATTGTTGAATAAAATTGTTAACCATCAATTAGATACAATGAAACATTAAGTGTGAATTTTAAAAATTTGATGTCAAAAATATATGGAAAGAATTTAAGTCATTTATAAGATTTAATGTTAAATCATTTAATATTAAATGAATGACAATAAAAAATGGCTGTATTATAATTAATTTCACAGAAAATTTTTAAAAATGTACTTTATGCAACAAAGTATAACTGATGATTAACAATTTTACTTAACAATAAATATGAAAAAAGAAAATAGCAAGAACTGTAATAATACTGTATTATCAACACAGTTATTAACTAAACTTGATCATACATTGACAATGACATCATGTCATGGTTGTAATGAGCAGCTGTGTTTAGCAGACATGAATTCTGAGATAGAATTTCT
Source organism: Olivierus martensii (assembly GCA_000484575.1). Lineage (NCBI taxonomy): Eukaryota > Metazoa > Arthropoda > Arachnida > Scorpiones > Buthidae > Olivierus > Olivierus martensii. The sequence continues at coordinate 29,404 of AYEL01083832.1, forward strand.
TTGTGAAAAACAAACTAAATTTAATTCTGCAAATCATTAATGTGAATAATTTTTAATGAAGATTTAGAATATGTATTTGTTCCAAATTCCAAATTTAAATTTTTGCTTAGTGTAACTTGGAGCTATAAACTTAAAACAATGTCACTTAGCCAACCTTACATCAATACTATACCTCTGGTTATCAAACAACACCTCGCTGTGTTGCCGTTTTCATAGGCTTTTATATCCGAGTGACATACAATCCTGTGTAGCTTCATTTACATAAATATACGTAACAAGTTTAAAGTTATTAGCTTACAGAGTTATTCATAAATGTCATCCTCTTTATAATTTAATTATATACGAACAAAGCCTCAATACGAGATCATTCTTATATTCTCATATCGGATCAGTGGTAAAACTTAGTCAGATTAGATGACGTCATTACCCGGGACAGCTCTTCCGGAGGACGGTTCCCGATTCCATATCACGTGATTGCTAATGACGACGGAGAAGGTGGAAGTAAGTTAACTCGTAAACTAAAATATAATACGTTGGATAATAATGAAAATAAACGATAAATAATAAAGTGCATAATAAAATAAAATAGGATAGGTCAAAGTTAACTTCCTCACTAAACAGTATTTTTAACATTCAGCTTCATTTTGAGGGTCTCTAAAGACCCTCAAAATGAAGCTGAAGGTCAATCACTTGCAAAGAATATATCCAAGTAGATCAAAATTTTTGAAGCAACTGGTGAAAAAATAACAAATGTAATAAAATTAATGGACACTCTCAAATCTATACCACCAACAAATGTTGAAGCTGAAAGCTCCTTTTCGGCTGCAGGATTATTTATAACCAAACTTAGACTCAGCAATAAAAGTGTAAATATCCTGTGTATCCTACACTCATATTAAATGTGAATTGCCAAATCAGTCTCAAAATAAACTAAAATTAAATAAATTTTTTTAACAATGTAGTCATTACTTAGTACTCATTAATCTGTCATGGTTTAAAAAGAAAATGTTAATTTTCTGAAAAGTAAATTTTGAATTCATTTCAAATTTGTAATTTTTATATATTGGGTTGTTCGGAAAGTAATTTCGTTTTTTTCTGACAGATGGCGTTAGTTTATTTTTCCCACCAATTTTATTCTAAGCCATATTATCCATTATAAATTTTGACAATTGACATTTCAAGGCATATATATAACAACTTTTTTTGATTTTGTACATTTTGTTTTTTTTGTGTGTCCTATCAAAAATGGAAAATGAAATGGAGATTTTCGGCATGTTTTACTTTTTTATTACTGAAAACGTAAGAACGCTGTTCAAGCAAGAAAAAAGTTATGTGAAATGTAGGGAGAAGATGTGTTAACGGAATGCCAGTGCCGAAACTGGTTTGCAAAATTTCATTTTGATAATTTTGATGTTAAAGATGCACCATGTGCTGGAAGGTTAGTTGAAGCTGATGATGACAAAATAAAAATATTGGTTGAAACAAACCACTTAATAACAACATCAAAAATTGCTACAAGATTGGATTTTTTGAATTCAACCATTCATGATCAGATGAAACGATGATATTTGGGTTCCACATGTTCTCAAAAAAAAATTTGCTCCATCGCATCGAAATCTGATTTGCTGTTCAAACGTGAAGAAAATGACTTCTTTCTGAAGTGGATCATAACTGTTGATAAAAAATGCATTATTTATAACAAAGTTGAACACAAGCGATCACGGAGCAGAAGAAATGAGCCAGATCAAAGCACTCCGAGACCCCATATTCATCAAAAAACCGATGTTCTTTGTTTGGTGGAATTTCAAGGGAATTGTTTTTCTGAGCTTCTTCCAGACAATTTCAGAATTAATTCGGAAGTGGGAATTGTTTTTCTGAGCTTCTTCCAGACAATTTCAGAATTAATTCAGAAGTGTCCTATCACCAATTAGAAAAACTGTACGATTCCATCAAACAGAAGCGGCCAGAATTGATTAACAGAAAAGACATAATGTTTCATCATGACAATACCGAACTTCATACAAGTTTGATGGCTTGCCAGAAGCTGTTACAGATTGGATGGGATATGCTACCATATTCACCATATTCGCCATATCTGGTACCTTCCAATTATTACTTAATCCGGTCTTTACAAAATTCTTTACACTGCAAAACACTTAGTTTAAATGAGAATGCCAAAAATCACTTGTTTCAATTTTTTGCAAGAAAAGATCAGAAATTCTATGAGCATGGAATCATGCTCCTACCAGAAAGAAGGCATGTGTTGGACCAAAATGGTCAATATATAATTAAATAAACTATTTATATACTATAAAAAAATTGTCGTACATTTTCATGGAAAAAAACAAAATTACTTTCCGAACAACCCAATATATATATATATACAGTGCCCGCCTCTTTATAAAATCGCTGCTTAATAAAATCAGCTGCTTTATGCAATCAAATCCTTAGGAACGGATTCAAATCAATGCAATACAATTGAAAAATCGCCGGGTAATAAAATCAACATCACCGCTTATAAACTTCAAATCAATGTAATACAATTGAAAAATCGCCGGGTAATAAAATCAACATTGCCGCTTATAAAAATCATTTATTGCAGCTACAAAAACAAAAATCGCTTTTCTAATTGAATTTTTAATTCAAAGTTCACCAGTTCTTCAGTATTCCAACTGCAGGTGTTCGATTAGTCCATGTGAATCACAGAAAA